>VIAB01010281.1:12174-27460 GCA_009801035.1 Oophaga pumilio | reverse complement strand
TTACCACTATCAGGAAGTACAATATGTCACGAGAAAACATTCTCCGAATCATGAAGATCCGTTGAAGCGTTCCAGAGTTATAGTCTCATAAAGAGACAGTGGTCAGAATTGTAAAAATTGGCGCTGTCATTAACGTGAAAACCACCCTTGGGGGTTAAGGGGTTAAAGGCTTGTTCTTGGTTTTTAATTAAAGATAAACACTGCATGGCTTTTATGGCCATGGGGAAGGCAAGGGTGGGGACACATTTCAGGAAGAGAGAGATCTGCACTTAGTCCCTTAGAACTGGTCAGCATGAATGCTTGCCTTTTTTGACTAATTTGTACAGTTGAATATGTTGCAAAAGGATTTTTATAAAGTGAGTATCATTATACACTCTAAACTTGACCGATTCTATGGGATTGTCTGTAATCAACATTAACAAAACAAAAGCAGCCATGTACAGTAATTAGATTTTAGGTGTCCATGCTGATGTCAGGTGCACTTTCAGGGAAAAGTCATTTAGTTCATGCTGGTGGGAGACAGTAGCCAAGATTGGACTGTCCTGAAACCGAGTGAGGTGTGTGAGCACCTGGCTAGGCTGCTTTGGAGAACCAGAGATGTGGTGGGCATCTGTGATGTAGAGTATGGTGACCACTGAAGATGCTGTGTGTTAGACATTTAGGCCTCAACAAGACCAGAGTGAAAGCTGAGACAATCAATGGTAGCCACGGGGTAGGCCGTGCTGCATACCTAGGCTCAACTCATCCTATTACTGTGTGAAGGAACTTGTGTCAGATGTATTTATTGTTTTCTGTTAAAGTTTTGCAATGTTCCAAGTTTTATTACCTCCATATTGGAAGACCTGAAAATAAAATTTCAACTGTTCTTAACAGCCAGTGTCTGTGTCTTGTTGGGATGCCTGTTTGCTCTGCGGTTACCATAGGGTGATTGGCAAAGAGCCTAGACCTACTGGATATCCTTAAAAACTAAACTCTTTTTTAAATACTGGTTCTTAAAACTGTACCATACCTACTGTACACAAAAGTGAATGACTTTCAACAACATTTCTTTTACCGTTCGAACATTAGTAAACAAAAATATAATATTGTCTAACTATTGTATGACTGTCCAACATGTTTCTATAGTTGTTATAGGGTTATGCTCAATGTAGTTTTGAAATTATTTTCTATTTTTAGTTTTATTGTATGGTACATACATATCTATTCAGATATCATCCTAAATCAACTACATATTTTAAGATATGACACTATTAGCAGAAATGTGAAGAAAATACAAATTGGATTCTCTGGATTGTAGATTAGTTTCTAGAGGCAATGTCATCATTGTCATAGGGTTCCCCTATGGATTTTATTTGGTGCAGTGTCTAAAAATGCTGTAAACTTTCATTTCTTTTTATTCCTCACTGCAAATGATTTCATAGCATTCAGTATGTACAGCACAAAAAAAAATTGTGCCTTGCAGAATAAACTACTTCCATCTCTGCTGTGAACTCTAGAAATAGATTTACTGGAGTTTAGGTTTCTCTAAGTTGATTTTCGGTGCTTTTATCTGTCGACATATTTGATTCTTTATAAGAAAAATAAACTGATTGCCTAGTGATGTAATAAGAAAATATATTCTTCTATTTCGCTTCAATTCATCCATTTGTTATTCATCGTAGGATTCTTCTGCACTGTATATTCTGGGTGACACATTGCTTCTACCCAGGAATTTACACTGAATGTTTTATCTTATGGTAGAATGTTTCAGTAGAAATGGAAAAAAGGAAAAATTTCCAAAAAGAAGAAGAAAAAGTTATATATTTAGAATAAAGGCATTTTTCCTCTACCTTCACGAAAGAAAAAATATCAGTAACATAAAGACTTTTCCTTCAAAGATTTCAAGAATATTTGCGAATGTAGGTTTGAAAAACTCAGAATATAAATGAATCTGAAGGTTTTCAACTATGATATTCTTTTTTCCTTTAATGCAGACACCTAGGGACTCTCACCACAGCATCTATCCCATCACAACCTTATTTTTTCTGCATCTTTATTATTTTTTAAACAAAGCAAAGAATGAGTTCGTCAAAAACAACATATGTGTGTTGGAGAATTGTGCTACCTGCTGCCTCACATATAACTGCTTCCCGACTGCTATGAGCGGGAGCAGCTATTCTGCCCCCTGCTATTCTGCAGACTCCTTTTATTACTTCTTAAAAGAGGCTTATCATGTTGTGCGGCTGCATCATTTTGTGCAGTTGGGCAATTTACAGTTTACAATTTCAAGTCACTTTCATCAAGTAAGCCAAAGCTGTTTTCTTTTCCTGACTCTACCATCTAATTAGACTTCATTAAGGGAAAACCAGTATGGACCCTTTCCAGTACACCTTGTATGACTCCTAAAGCAGCCCCAGAGGAACCTGAGGAATAAGGATGTTCTGCTGTGCGCAGACTTATTGTACAAAACTGCAACATAAGAGCCTGGGTTGTAGGTCAGCAGTTCTAAGCCCTCTACAGCGATTCCAAGCCATAAAAGAGCTTATGTGTGGCACAAGGGCTTTGTGTCAGGCCGCTGATGGTGCAATTAGCTGTAAGAATACTTCTTTGGCTCTTGTGAACTGTGATGCAAACCAAAGCCCTGGTATAACTATATGCAACCTTGGGACCAATATACAGATAGATTACATAGAGGTCGTTAAAATAACAAGAAGATGGCTTAATGCATTCTTGTACATTTAAATGTCTTCTATATGCATGCACTAAAGATCACAGAGAAACAATATAGAAGAAAAATAATATATATATTTTTAAATTTAACTGATCTGAACTGATCAGAGTAACTAATAGTTTTATTTATAATTGGCATCATATTTTACAGCACTTTACAATTTCATGTACAGACAATAAAGACATCCCAAAGTAGCAGCTCAACAGTAACAGGAGTAGTGAGGGTCCTGCTCGCAAGCTTTCAATCTGTAAGGAAATAGGGGGGATTCAGTAGGCAAAAAGTGTTGTCATGTATGGTGAAGCCATCATCATAATAAATAGGGCATTTCAAATAAGCTGTATGATCTGGTCAACAGTATCTGTCTAACTACAGTTACCAAGTGCTATTGGTTGTATGAAGGATGTGGAGACAGATGCATAGGAAGGAGCAAGCAAATTCTGAGAAAAATTTAGAAAATGGGATAAGGAAAGAGTTAGATTAGTGAAATGAGGTGATAGGCTTGTCTAAAAATATGTGTTTTTCAAGCATGTTTAAAAATGTGGGGGCTAGCCATTAGTCAAATCGTCTGGGATAGTGTATTCCAGAAAACTGGAGCAGCACGAGAGAAGTCTCTTAGTCTGTTCAGATTATAGAGGCTGTTAGTCTTAGATAAGTTGCAAAATGGAGAGCAGGGATAGGGCGATACATACAGATGAGGATGGAGATATAGGGTGGTGCAGAACTGTCGAGCACTTTGTCAGTGAGAGAGATGTTTGTATTGCATTTGTATTGCATTCTGTAGCAAATGACTGGCACATAGTGGAGGCGTCGGTAGAGTGGCTGGACATAAATATGATCTTGGCTGCTACATTCAGGTTGGATTGGAGGGGAGAAAGTTTGGTTAGAGTGAGACAGAACAGTAAAGAGCTGCAGTAGTCCAGACTAAAATGAATAAGAGCGACAGTAAGAGTTTTTGCAGTTTCAAAGGTTATAAAAGGTCGGATTCTGAAGATGTTTTTAAGATGCAGGTAACATGAGTGAGTGAGCAATTGGATATAGGGAATAAAGGAAAGTTCTGTGTCAAATATGACTCCAAGACAGTGAGCGTGCTGCTTGGGTGTTATGGTTAAACTAGCCAAGGCAATTGCAATATCGGTTATAGGTAAAGCAAGGAGCCGGGTAACTTCTTCTGCAACAGGATCAAAGGTGGAAAACGAGCTTCAGGTACGGGAGGGTAGGGGATCCAGGATCTGAGGGGATTGTGTGAAAATGTTCTGACAGAAATGGTTGATTTTTTTTCAAGGGAATGAGTGGTCAGATCATCAGTGCTGAGGTTTGTGACGGGAGCTTGTTCTTTAGGGTTCAAGTTTGAGTGAAAAGTCTTTTTGGATTGTCGGCTGTAATGTGACGAGGGTGGTGAAGTAGACTTCTTTGGCCAGATGGAGAGCAGAGTCATAAGTTTTGAGCATGAATTTATAGTGGAAGAAGTCTTCTGCTAAAAGTAACTTTCTACACTAAAGTTGACACACCTTGAGCAACACTGGAGAAAACATGTTCACAGCATGTGCCAGGGTTGCCATCGTCTGTGTTGAGTTGTTCTGCGTGTAGCAGGTGCTGCTTCATCCAGGGCACTCTGCAATGTTTTAGTATAATGTGACAATACTGAATCTGGACAGGAGAGGGAGGGAATTGGAGCTAAAGATGACTGTAGATTGTTCATAAATTACTGGGTTATTGATGGCATGCAGAGTTCTGTATGTGTGCCAAGTGAGTTTGTCTTGAGCACGGAAACAGTTCTTAATAGAGAAGGTAAGAAAATTGTGCTCAGAGAGTGGAAGAAGGGAGTTAGTAAAGTCATACACTGAGTAGAGCAGGTCCAGAGTATTCCCGTTGTCAGGTGTAGGAGTTAGTAAGCTGTGAAAGAACGAAGGAGAAGGTTAGAGAAAGAAAGTGAGTGACAGATGGGGAAAGCAGATTATCAATGGGAAATAAGAAATGTGTGGAAGCCAGGTTGCAAAGTGATCCAGGAACAGGTTGGGTTTGCTTGGAGGATGTTACACAACCGTCACTCACAAAGAGAAGAGTGTAACTAACGTACAAAAGCTCATTACATAATTACCATATATACTCGAGTATAAGCCGAGATTTTCAGTCCATTTTTTAGGGCTGAAAGTGCTCCTCTCGGCTTCTACTCGAGTCATATACCAGGGGGTCGGCGGGGAAGGGGGAGCGCGGCTGTCAATTATACTCACCCCCTCCTGTCACGGTCTCTGCAGCCTCCCTGCTTTTCCCATGTCTCCGGCGCCTGTGTTCAGCTGTCACGTGGTACCGCTCATTAAAGTCATGAATATGCGCATATTCATGACTTTAATGAGCGGTACCACGTGACCGCTGAAGGAAGGAAGAGCTGTGGCGTGGGAGACCATGGGAGAAGCAGGGGCTGCAGAGATGCGCCAGGATGGGGCGAGTATAATGGGGAGGACGAGGGGAGCCATGCTATATTCACCTGTCCCTGTTCCACCGCCGTGCGCTGCTCTTTCCTCTGCGTCCTCTGGCTGTGACGTTCAGGTCAGAGGGCGCGATGACGTGTTTAGTGTGCGTGTGGCGGTGGAACGGGGACAGGTGAATATCGCCAGTGCCGGGGGCCTGAGCCAGCGGTGACACCAGCACCTGCCCCCAGCGACGAGAGGTGAGTATGTCATTTTTTTTTTATTTGCAGCAGCAGCATATGGGACCTATTCTTTGGAGCATCTTATGGGGCCATAACCTTTACAGAGCAGCTTATGAGGCATATTCTATGGAGCATCTTATGGGGCCATTATTAACCTTTGTGCAGCATTATATGGGGCATAATCTATGGAGCATCTTATGGGGCCATTATTAACTTTTGTGCAACATTACATGGGGCGTACTTTGTATGGAGGATCTCATGGGACCATCATGAACTGTATATATGGGGCTCCTGATTAAATATGGATATTCAAAAACATTTAACCTACTGATGTCTCAATTAACATTACTTTTATTGGTATCTATTTTTATTTTTTAAATTTACCAGTAGCTGCTGCATTTCCCACCCCCGGCTTTTCCCAGTTTTTTGTGGCAAAATTAGGGGGTCGGCTTATACTCGGGTCAGCTTATACTCAAGTGTATACGGTAATAGTTTTCATTAGCATTAGTTTATTTTTAATTATTTTGTATTACATGCATTTGTAGTTTCACATGTCACATATATTTTTTTTGTACATCAAGTTTCCAATCCATTTTAGAGTTGTCCTATCACAAGAATGAATTGCAAGCAACTGCTCATTTACTGTGCATAGGTAGCAGCAATGGAGATGTAATACTAATTGATGGACAATGAGGAGTTTGGCTATCCATGTAATAAATGGGTGGTTTGGGGAACGGGTAGATACTGCTTGTCAGCGACTTTGGTTCAGCACCTAGAAGGTGTTTCCAAGCATAGCACAAGTTTCTATAACTACTACATATTAAAGAGGATCTACCAGTATAATATGCTGTCCTAGTTAACATATTTTAGTAAAAAGAGAAAGGAGTTTACACTTACATGTTAGGTGTATTCACCTCTTCACTCCTTCCACCATCCTGACATATGAATGATAGCATCACTTTAATTACTATGCATACAGAGACAACAGGGAAGGGTACAGCATAGTCAATATGGCTCTTTGTGAGTACACCAGACTCATAAGACTAAATCTCACATCTTTTTACTGTAACATTTTTATTCCATTTGTATTAGCAAACTTTTAGCTATAACTCTCATCTGCCCCGTCCTTAGAGCCATGCTTGGCTCCATTCCCCCTATGTCTGCTGGCTTTGTTGTACTCCACATCGGATCTTACAAATGACCCGACATTCCTCAGTGACATCCTCTTCTTAAGCCTGTGTCCAATAATTGAGATTGTAATGTATTTAATTACAAATGATTGGCATTTGCCACCATCAAGTGCCTTCTGTTGCTTCCCTCTTTCCAAATCCCTGGGATTTTTACAAATTCTCACTCTACTTAATACCTGCTGGTTAACGCATCATTTGCAGTAAGCATTATGAACTGATATTTAATGACTATTTCCTATGATGCATTCACATTTGCAAACTCCTATGATTTCAACAAACCCTCACATCTGCTGGTTAACCGTCCATTTGCTACCTGCTAGATAACCCATTATTTGCTGTAGCTTCACCAACTGTTATGGGACACAGTTCACAATAATCTATTATCTGCTGTAGAGCCTGCTACCTACCTCTGTGTGCTGTTTAAGTCCTCCCTCTGTATTTCTTGGTCCTGCCTCTCTTGTTTGTCTCACATCCAGCATAGCTTGTTGTCCAACACCTCTTTGTTCCACATGCTTTCAAGCTTGCTGTTACAACACCCAGGGTCCATATGTCTACCGTGACATGTGGCTTCATGAATCCACCTCAACAAGTGACCCTAACATAAACCTTTAATAAGACAGAAAACTTTACTGACATAATGGCATTGGGAGAGACCTGTCAATCAGTCCAAGTCAGGTGCCCAGAAGCTGGAGTAGACTCGTCTAGCCTAGCCCAGCTCATTTGTCAAGTACATTTTCTTTAAAATGCCATAGTGTTTCTGAGTAAAATATGGCTTTTTGTATTGTGGCAGCCTTCCTGGATTTCCTCCTGCCAAACAGCTTACGGGTTCCCTTTAATATGTATTGATAAAAGGAGACAGATATGCCATAAACCTCTTGCTGTCATAATATTGCATTTGTTATGATTCAGTAAAATTATTTGTAAGTGTTGCTTTTATTGCAAAGATTATAGCCTTATTGATGCTTTTTAAGATTTAAAGACTATTATGCTATTATACGCCTCTTCATGCATATTATTGATAAGCTTTGCTGGCACTGATTTCTTAGAAGCCAGGCCTAACTCAATTCCACTCATCTTATCTGACAATTTAGTTCATTGATTCCCAACCAGTATGCGAGTACCTCACGCTAGAGCTAAGATATGATGCAATTCAAGTATTTTCAGAACCTAACTGTTCCTGTGTCACTTGTGAGGACTGTTTTCCATCTCTCAAGTGTTTTAGCATGGAAGAGATTGTGCTTTATAAAAGTCAATACTTTCAGATGGAAAAGTGGAAGCAGTAAGTGCCTGTCTCTGCTAGGCAGCGCCACTCTTATGTGTTTTGACTTAACATAGCAGATGTAACCATGGCAGGCTATCACAATGTACCCAAATGAAAACTTCTTTATGTTTATAATGTCTATTGCTTTGTATCATGAAGGCAGTAATCCATTCTTCTCTTTGATCCCTCCACATTTGACCTTTCGAAAGGGACTTCATCCCATCATAGTTTGATTCTGTGGGACACTGTTCATTATAACATAGTTAAAAACTAAAGTGAGCATACTTGTTTAGTTCATTTTAGATAAGAGGCAACTGAAATGATTTTGAACAAGAAGTTCATCTTCACAAGGTTTTTGTGGTTTAGTCTAGAATTTCTGGCTCAGCTCAAGTAGTTCGGCTGACAATTCTTTGAACAGTAATACTTTTTTTATTTGCAATGAACATTTTGTAATTTATATCAATGTCTACCTGGCTGAAAATCTTTTGTTGCTGTGTTTTTGTCAAGAGCCCAAAACACAGCTTGGGCAATCTTGACCAATTTCTTTCACAACAATACTTTTCAATTTACAAAGAACATTTTCTTTACTTGTATCACTATTAACTTGGTTGGAAAAAAATCACAAAACCTTTGTTACTGTTTATGTCACTTGGTCTATATGACTTGATATAGTATTATGTTTTATTGCGGAATCTATTCTATTATTTCTAAACACTGTTTTTAGGTGATCACTTTGCATCTTTGTTCATACTGCACCTACACACACAAATGATACACCATTTGAAAAGTAAACTTGCCTCCTTCAGCAAGAAAATAGCCAAACAAACCACACATCCATGATTTGATCACAAAATACAGTTTAAACATTAATTTTCATAAACCTGAGGTAAGGAAAAATGACCTGCAGGTGGCACCACAGTACCCCAAAGCACACTACCATAAAGCTGCTTACAGACAACACAACCAAATCCAAACATTTGCCTTGGGGGCTTTCCAGCTTGCCAAACTGCTTGCCCAGTCTATTTCAGCCAAATTGGACGATTGCACACTTCACTGCAGGTGAGTCACATATGCAAGCACATTTGTAAACATGCACTGCTTTTTCAGTGATTACTTCGCCCCACACACAAAAATGGTGAGTCACATATGCAAACACATTTCTAAACATGCACTGCTTTTTTGCTGATTACTTCGCCCCACATACACAAATGATACACCATTTTAAAGGTAAACTTGCCCCCTTCAGCAAGAAAAGAGCCAAACAAACCACACAGTCACGATTTTATCACTAAATACAGTTTAAATATTCATTTTCATAAACCTGCAGAAAGAAACAATGACCTGCAGGTGGCACCTCAACCGGAAGACATTTTTTGGCCTCTACTTATCAAACCAATTTATTGTATTACCAATCTACATATAAATACCTGTCTGTGTTCATCATCTCATGAAATACATTTACATTTGACCAGCTAGCTTTTTCTGAAATTGCCTGCGTCCCCGACAACCAATGTGCAAAAATTTTGCACTGGCCAAGCTAGTATATTATATTGCCACTTTATGCAACGCATTTGCAGTAAATAGCTAAGAATGTCCTTGTTAAAACAATAAAAGTGTTCAGTATTGCAAGAACACCTGTATTGGTTTCTGATATCTAATAATCTCAGGATCATCAAGCAAATATAGCGGCAATCAATTATATAGGCTCATTGACCAACATTCATTTTAAGATTACTCAACAGGCTTCTTATTTCTGCAAAGTTAAAAACTGAAGTGGACAGACCTGTTAGGTTCATTTCAGATTAAAGGCAACCATTATAATTTTGAACAAAAAAAAGTGTTTTTGTGGTTTGTTTAGAATTTCCTTCAGCTCATATGGTTCATCTCATGTGGTCTCTGATTGAAGACACATATCTCGATATGTCTTCTCCAAGTGTTTTTTGCATAGATCTATTTTAGAGATGAGTGAATTTAGCAAGTCCAGTGGGCAGGTCAGGAGCCTTGTGACTGCTGGAATCTGCAGCGCCTCCTTTAGTTAGAACATCTGGATAACGTCATGTGTGCATCATGTCGCAACAAAAATGTTGCATTGGGCTTACAAACCAGATAAATCACCAAAGATTATGGTATACAGAAGCAGCTTGCAGGGCTCCTGACTGGCAGAAAGACTACTGGTCTAGCCGCTGGATTAGGGTTGAGAGAATTCACTCATCTCTAGTCTTTATTGATGTGTGCTATAAACAAAATATGTAAACTGCTCACCCACAGAGACATGGCAAGGTAGTAATTTGTTAACTCATCTAGCTCCTTTGATCATTCTGTTCAGCAGAGTTTAAGCTGCTCCCTGGTATTATCCATTTAACCCATATATCGGAATCTGTTCTTCACTGCAGGGACCCCCAGCTTGCATCTGCAGAGCTACAACTTACCAGAGGAACAAGCTAAAGAAAAAACTAAACAAGCCGATGACAGAACCAGAGGACAAAGACAATTACAGAATCAAATCAAGACATAAATATAAGTCAGAATTTAGGAAGTCAGTTAGAAAAAAAAAACAGTCAAAATGTGGTAAGACAACCCTAAGTCAAATTAGAGTGGGAATTCAGAGTTAAACAAAAAAAAATAGACAAGGCCTGGGAATGAGTTAGTATACATATATATCAATCCAAATGGCAATCCAAAAAATAGAGTAAGCAACTATGGGACTATATATTCAGATGATGGAGAACCTGATTGTCACCAAACTGTGCTGCTTTTGGTCCTCTAATCAGCCCTTCTGATCAGCTTATCAAACTGATACTACAATTAGCCCAAATCTCTATATGCAAACCAGACTGGAAGGTAGCTGACCAAGCCTAAAGGGTATGCCACACTAAACAACATCGCTAACGGAATCGCTAAAAAACGTCACTATTTAGCGATCCCGTTAGCGATGTTGTTGTGTGCGGCAGCTACCAGCGACGAGGCCCCCGCTGTGATATCGTTCATCACAGCGATCGTTCCGGACCCTATTTTCGTCGCTGGCGCCCCGCTGGTAAGTATCTTATCGCTGTGTGTGGCACCTTTTTTAGCGATTTAGCGGTACTTTTGTACCGCTAAAGTCGTTAAGGAGATCGCTAACCGCGATAGCGTCCTAACGACATCGCTAAAATAGGTAGCTACTAGCGATATGGAAACAATCCCGCTAGCGATCTCATTAGTATGCGACGCTAACGAGATCGCTAGCGGGATTGTGTAGTGTGGCAGTACCTTTAGAGAGAATATCAGGAGTGGACTGCAACATATGAAGGTAAGTATATGACATGCAGAAGAGATAAAAAGAGATATGTCAGTAAACAAATGTATTGAAAGTTACCGCATGTTAAAAATTTCCTCTTATGAGATATAATCAAAGGTTTTCAATTATGCCCCCTAGCAATTTATAATATCCCTTTGTGTGGTTTAACTGCCCTCAGACACCTCATCTTTAGTGGGATTCCTGCTAGTAGGAGGCATTACCATAATCATTAGCATCTTTGTTGCATGTTAGAAGAGGGGTAGATGAGCTCAAAGTAATCTTTTCATCTAATCAGAATTGAACATACCACAATGTTATTTTATGTGGGCTCAAAGGTCCCCAAGCTTTCTCACCTTGAGAGTCACCTTCAGCTCTGAGAGATGGTCACCAGCCACAGTCAGCTCTAAGAGAGGGTCACGAGCCACATCTAGCTCCTGCCCCACTCACAGTAGTGACACCCAGAGCCACCTATTACCGGTATAATGACAACCAAAGCTTTTCCACTGAAATCATACCAAGGCAATATGCCAAGCTCCAGGGTTTCCTATCTTACCCCCATTCAGATCTACCCTTCTGTGCAGGGCTACACACAAGTCATCATCTAGAGACTGACTCTTAATAGCTGTTTGCTACTCCTAGTTATGCTGGCAGACAGCCAGTAGCCACAAATCATGGACCTGTGAGCCTCGTGGCTCTCGAACTACAGGTTGGGGAGCCCTGACTTAGACTATAGCTGGGCTGCAGCATCATCATAAACAATGACAAGCAAAAAATAATAAATGATTGTGGATCAGCAATTGCTCATTTTATGCCAGTCAGTTTTGAGTCTGGAACTGTAGCCCTAGTGCACACTAATTGAGTAATTATGAGGAGCGAGAGGAAATTATACTTTTGTTGCCATTTGAGTGAAGGATACTATCGAAATGAACTTCTGCTTTTGGCCAGATGGGTCACAAGTGTAAGATTGCAATGAATGCCTGGCGGAGACAGCCTACAGAGAATACCATAGCTCTGAGGCATTTCTGCTGATCCATAAGCCAGGTACCGATTGCAAAAAGTAATATAATCAGAATGTATAGAAATCTAAGCTTAAACAATGGAGCTATTTTCATTACTATTTACTAATTTATAACACATATACTGCTAATTTGTCAACGCCATAAATTTAAAGTGAACGATTTGGGTTACCAAATTAATTATATTGCTGGGTTGAGTAGGAAAAAAAGTTGAAACACTCCATTCTGGCCACAAATGGATACTCAAAGAGAAATATATAAAAACAAGAACATCTTAATACAAGAATGTCTTATTGTAAAATTTGCATGACATTTGCATTACATTGTAAAATCAGTCTTTATTAAAAATATGTACATCTTTTGCGATCCATTTCAGAAATCTCTAATGTACCTTGCAGACATTAATGGAAACCTATAAGATGCAAACAGGAGAAGTAAAAGTGCTTATGAAGCAAATCTGAAAACTTGATGTTAATTTGTTTGGAAATGCCTTCAGTCTCACCTCAGGGGCTGGAAACACTGCTGCATAAAATGCTGGAAGCTACAAAGTCAATGGCATTGCTGCCACACAGTGCAGAGCGGAAAAGCTTGAGGAGAGATGGTATGATCACAGATGTCACTTGAAGGTAAGATGGCAGCATTTTCTACACTGGCTGCTGGCAGTTTAGGAGCACCTCTTGAATCCTGGCTATGTGGCACTTATAGCCTTAAAGAAATGCCAGTTCTGGATGTTGCGGAAAGTAAGACATTACTCTTATTATATCACTTTCTGTAGAGTTAAAATTATTAAAACTTTGTATATTTTAACATTTCATGTACAGATAAAAGACTTGAATTGAATGCTTCACTGAAGTAGTATCCCAAGGCATGGATTCCAGCGCCATCAAAGAAGTTTCTTGATGCGTGTATGTTTCCGGACATGTTCACATTCACTCCTGTGAAAGCAAAACTTTCATATTGTGGTTTACATTTATAAATCCGCTGTTGTATGTCTGTTAAACAAAGAATAAGTGAAGAACAGTTAATTGACTAATTTCTAGCCAGCTTTTACTTCTGGTACTTACAGTCATTCAAGGCCATTTCTATAGATTTTACTCTAGAGGATAGTCATCTAGAAACAGTCATCCATTCAGATTATTATTGTTTTCAAACATTACAAATTTAACTACCTCCGGACCACCCATAGACTATAAATGTATATGTGATCTGCGTTCTACCCCTGGACGAAGCATTCATACGCGAAACGTACATCGGGTGTGGTGGATGCTCGGACCTGTGGCTACTGTTCTCTGGCTATGAACTGTTAATTTATATGTGACCTCTTAAAAATGTTTTGCATTGGCATAAATCTGTTATATCTATGCTTCTATACTACTCATGTTGCAGCTTAATAATCTGTGTCTAAATGGTATCTAAGTTACCCTGCACTACTCACTGTAATTTATATATGCTGTGCTCAAGGGATAATATATGAACCACTAAGTTACTTGTAACTTTTTATGCTATCAGCTATTACACCTTGCACCAGCTACACTTAGTTATATTTGCACATTTCTTTTAATAGTTATTCAGACTTGATCTTCTGTCCTTCCCTGCACTATTTTTGTTCTTCACATGGATTTTATGTGCAAATTTGTATAGGGCCTATGAATATATCACTTGATACCTCTTTATCACATGGATACCTTGATAGGACATACTATGTTACTGTCTTAATACTATTGTTAGTGGTCTTCCCATACCATTTTACTTGATCAGAGAATGTAACTTGTACCCATTGATTTTGCATTTCTTTTTTATCACATTTTCGGTCCTGGTTTTCCACCCCATTTCCTCATATGTGGTGTTTCCTCGTTTTAACAAACTTTATGTTATGTTTGCTTTTATGACTTGTCCAATAAAATATGATTTTAGTTTTTACCCTGGCCCGTGTTTAACCGCTTCTGACATCAGGCTTAGCAGTACACCCATGTCGGACTCCCTCCTTTTGATATGGGCTCTGGTGGTGAGCCCACATCTTTCCTGGCACGTCAGCTGTTTTGAACAGCTGACATGTGCCCGGAACAGCCGCGGGTAGAATCGCGATTTACTAGCGGCAATTATCCTGTCAAATGTCGCTGTCGATCGTGGAATTAACCCGTTAAATGCCACTGTCAAACTCTGACAGTCTGCAATCGCCTCGGAAATCCTCCTATCGCTGACCCCGTCAAATGATCGTGGGTCACCGATGGGTTAGCTTGACAACCAGAGGTTTCCTGCAGACCTCTATGGTTGTCACTGCCAGATTGCTATGAGTGCCGCCCGATGGACGGCGCTCATAGTAAGTCAACAATTCTGCTACATACAGGCAATCTGATCATCGCCTGCATGTAGCAGAGCCGATTAGACAACTGCAGCTTCCAGTGTACCATAGAGAATATTGAAGCATGCAAAAATTTTAAAAAAGTTAAAAAAAATTAAAAAAATATAAAAGTTCAAATCACCCGCTTTCACCCCATCCAAAATAAATATTTTCCCACCAATATTGCTCACTATTGGAAAACAAATAATTTCAAATGATACTTTAGTAGTATTTATCTAAGTTTTTTCATAGAAATACAACTTTTTATTGCCTTTATTGTTCTAAAGTAAGAGTAGTTTACTCCAATATACAAGTGGTTGAGGAACTTCTGTGGTATTACTTATAGTACTGTAGGTGTGTATGTCACACAATTCCTTTCCTACCCATGTTCCTCTGTTCCATTCCTATTGGTGCCAATTTACTGCTCAGCCAATCAGGATAAGAGCCAGCTTGCTATCTTCAAAGCTGCTCTCTGTTGCTTACCAGCTCTGAGAAGAGACCCCCTGTGCTTCAGAGACCCACCGGAGTCTATGCAGATTTTAGTAGGAGGCCTAAGTAAGACAATGTCTCCACAGTTTATGGAGATGATAATTAATTACCTATCGAGAAATAGAGTTCAATTGCACACAAATCAAGAAATATTGTATATAACGGAATAATTAAAAACAAAGTCATGATTGACATGGATTTGACATCACAAAGACAGAATAAGGATGGATATAGAATTATTGCCATGTATAATGGATAATAAATCAAGTTTCCAATTCACAAATATATAAATTGCCTGTGCTAGTGCAAACCAGTTCCTTGACCACTTCTCTGCCTGGCTGCCGCACTTCAT
>VIAB01010278.1:14290-24713 GCA_009801035.1 Oophaga pumilio | reverse complement strand
CAGGTCACTTCTTGTGGTGTCATTTGTACCCACATGTATTAGCATTGTCTCAGTTCACAGTCTCTGCGGGTAGCAATGGTAATGCTCGGGCATGGGCCTGCGCTGCTCCGGTGCTCAAGGGATGGAGCACTCACGTCTCCCTGCCGCGCGTTGTCTGCTTCTGCCAATTCTGACAGTTTCTGCATGTGCTCAGCCTTTACACCCTTTGCCACATTCCCTGCTACCGAGTGCAAAGGTTGGTCCGGCTTCTTAAGCTTTCCCCCGGACAACAGGGGAGACAGCCCTGACGGTTCCGGACCCAGCGCAAGAAAGGTACCCCTAGCCTGGTCCTTCTGCTTACACTCCCCCTCTCCTTTTGCTTGTCATTCCTCTGGCGAGAGTTTTTGTAGTAACCGCTGACACTCTTCCATTTCCCGGATGATTCGCTGCCAAATAAACTGATCATGATTGTATCTGTTGGGGGGTATTCCAGCTGTTATCCGTTCTGTGCGGCGTAAGTCAGATCGGGTAGTAGAATCAGGCTGGGTACTAGAGTCAGGTTGAATGGGTGAAGACGGGGACGCACCCAAGTCTAGGAGAGCAGCCATTTCAGGAGCTTCAGGCGCCTGTTCCTCTTCAGGGTCGACACATGGCAGGTCGAGAAAATCTTCATAATCAACAGCCGCAGGAGAAAGTGCTTCTGGAACATTTTGCGTCTCTTCCATTTGATCAGGATTTCTTGACAGGCAGGGATGTAGCATATTCCGATGAACTACTCGAGTGTGAGCGTCTTCTTCTCCCTCAAGTTGGACTTCATAGACAGGTCCTTCAGAGCTGATCCTCCGTTTTACCCGATACAGCGTCTTTTCCCTCCAGCCTTGAGAGCTGTCCCTCGCAGGGGAGTCACTTCAGGATGTTCAAGTTCCCGAAACTTAATCTGCACAAGCCAATGTAGCGTTTGCAAATGGTGACGATGTTCTCGTACCCAAGTGGACACCCCCGTCCGCAGGTAGTCCTTCTCTGGATCCAATTCCAGCTCAGTGATCTCTCTCCCCATTCGGCCAAACAGCAGGGTGTATGGCGTATATCCAGTGGTGCGAAGTACTCGGTTATTGTACACCCAAACTAGTTCAGGCACAAACTCAGGCCAGCGAACTTTTCTGTCTTCCTCTAACGTCCGCAGCATCTGGATCAAGGTTCAATTGAACCGTTCACAGGCTCCATTCCCTTGAGGATGGCAGGGCATCGTCCGAGATTTCTCCATCTGATACATGCGGTACAGGTCTTGCATTACTCGCCCCTGATACAGGCGCCTTGATCAGAGTGAATTCTCTTCGGGCAGCCATACACTTGGATGAAGTCTCTGCAAATAGCCTGTGCTGCTGATTCAGCAGTCTGATCCCAGGTTGGAGTTACCACAGCGAATTTGGTAAAGTGGTCAGTCATTACTAGACAGTGTTTGTATCCTACGTGGGCCGGGCCTATAGTCAGATAGTCTATCATCAGCACCTAAGAGAGCAGAGGTTTGGCTAACTCACAGCTCCTACACTGTCGACAGGCTTCCTCTACTGCAGCTTTCATTCGAGGATGGTAGACTAACTTCTGCAGCCACTGGAACGTCTTTTCCAGGCTAAAGTGGGCCCCTCTTTCGTGGGCCTCCGTGGCCACTTTGGGAAGTAGCGTTTCGGGGAGCACCACTTGCCAGGAGACTCCCAGTTCTCGGTTCAGATGGATCTTCTGGTACAATAGCCCGTCTTTTAGGTGGAGCCTTTCCCACTGTAAAAGGATCTGCAAGGTTCCTGAGAACAGGGTGTCCCTCTCTCCCTAATTGGGAAGTTGTTTTAGAGCCACCCACTGCCTCATCTAAGCGAGTTAAAGTCGTACCCACTCGTCACAGGATCGTCCCACGGTGCATTCTCTGAGCGCCACCTGGATCTGTTCCTGTGTGGCCGCCATCATCCTGGCGGAATTACGGAACTCAGAGATCTCATCAGCCTCCAGCTCTTCATCCCGGCTGGGTCCAAGTCGCTCATGTGTCACTCTGGATAGGGCGTCGGCATGTATGTTTTCAGCTCTACTGTAGGTGATCTTGTAACGATACTTAGCCATCAGGGCCACCCATCGCTGCTCCATAAAAGCTGACTCTATTTGAACTTCAACTCCTTCTAGAGGGGTACAGGCTTGGATGGGCAGAGTAAGTACGGTCTGTCCTGGTGGTAAAACAAGGTTGGCCGCGGCCAGAATGATCACCTTGCCCAATGTCATCCCTTCACTCGAGGTTTCTAGAGCCTTCGCCACCTGGATCAGCCGTTGGAGCACTTTCCTTTGGGGGGTGTGAGGGCTCCATTGCTTCAGGAACATGTCTGATGTCTCATTTATCAGAAGATTTCCAAGTTCCTTGAGTACATTCATCCCTAGAGTCACGGCGGGGCCTTTGCCAGGGTCTCCAGCGGTCAACACGACTCCCTTCCGGCCTACATTTTTGCCACACACGGTGATCTGCATCCAGTCCACCTGTCAGGAACACCGCACTATACTTGCTCACTGAGCCAGTGCGTGTGTCCTGAGTAAACTAACTGTGCCAAAGATACCTGTGGAGCGGAGCAGCAGCAGGGAAGACGTGTGCTTCAGACAACCAGGACCTGAAGCATGTGACTGCTGGGGAGCGGAGCCAGCCACAGGTTCTCTCACAGGAAGCAGTAACAGATAGAGAATGCTTCAGGCCAGAGGACCTGAAGCACGTGACTGCTGTGGGGCGTGGCCTAAGCTCCAGAGATCTAGGAGGTGAAGGAAAACTCCTAGAAGGGTAACTACGGGACAAAGTTACCAAGAGGCATAGACAGAATGGATAATCAGGACGTAGCCAATGGGTCATACACATAGAGGGCGACGAAGTACAAGAGCAGCAGGCAAAGCGTAATCAGGGATTAGCCAAGGGGTCGGACACAGAGAGAGCGGCGAAGTACCAGAGGAGCAGGCAGAGCTTAGTCAGAACATAGCCAAGGGTCATACATGGAAGAAACAGCAAAACACGAAACAGGGACACAGCCAAATCAGAACCAGACAGATGAACATAGCACAGGCAAAAAAGCACTGGCACAAGCACAACAGAGTCAAACACACTCGGCCAAAGGTCAGAGTATAAGCGACAGAGAATGGCCCCACAATGAGGCTATAAAAAGCCTCCCAGAATCCCAGAGTGAGGCCATTAACCCTAAAACCACCTAATCCCAGAAACTCAGCAGACCATGACACCACCCCTGTGAATAGGATGGGCAACTGATTCGCAGCAGTCAACTTGATCACTGGGCCCCATTCAGGCCTCATCGTCTCAGGAAAGTAAGTCTCAGGCATCGTGGTTACTTGTGAGCCTGTGTCAACCAAGCAGTAGACGGCTCGACCATCTATTTTGGCTAAAACTAGAGGACTCAGGGAAACTAAATTTGTGGGACTTCTGGCTCTCCTTCTTGACGGCTCCGGGCGACGTCTCCCAGCCATTGAGCCTCCTGAAGGGGTCTTCACTGTCGTGCACACCCCCTAGCAAAATCTCCAATTTCTCTACAATTGTAGCAGGTGGGCTGCTCTTCCATGCAAGGCTATCTCATAACCCGATGAGGCTCAGGGTCAGTTTTGACTCCAGGGAAGTTTGGCGGGGTCGAAGGCTTCTTTCTCAAATTAGTCCACTCCTCTTGCAGGTCCTGGATCTCTTTCAGCAACTCTCTCACCCAACTTGGCTTGATGGTCAGTGGCGCAGATACCTCCCCACTCTGGACCTTCCCAGTCGGGACTGTCACTCCCTGCTCTTGCTCACACGCACGCGCTTTGCCTCCAACTTCTAGAAAGGTCATGCTTGGGTTTACCGGCAAGAGCTCTTGCAAGGCCTGTTTTAGCAGCGCATCTCTAAGGCCTGCCACTAACTGATCTCGCAGCACTATATCAGGAGGGCCTACACCTACGCATCTCACTTAGCAATCGCGGACTGGATCTCCTGCAGTGAGTTCATATAGTGGGTCACAGTCTCCCCCTCCCTTTGAACACGGTTGAATAAGCGCATGCGTAATTCTCCAACATCTGTGGGGTCTCCGTGCATTTCCTCCAGGATTCGCAGTACTTTGTCAAAAGTATCTTGCTAGTGGGGGGGCCGAAGCATGATGAACTCCTCGCCTCCCAGTCCAAGGCCATCATGGCAACCTCTGCCTCCAGTGCGGGGGTCATGGGGTGCATCTGTAAGGCAAAAGCAGGAACGCGGGATGCAGTGACAAGCAGGAGGCAGATCAAGAGTTAACGTGTACTTTATGAAGAGGATTCTTGTCAGTAAATACTCCATGCAGTGAGTTCACAGATATATAATAATACAAATACAGGAGGTATAAACAATGCAACGTTAATAACAAACAGTAAAAATGAATCAACTTATCAGTCTGTGGCTTCAGGACGGAAGAGGTTGAAAGATCCCACGATGTCGAAGCAAGTGGCGTGAGACGTCTCTGAAACTATCCCGGATGAAATTGAAGCACTGTCTCTGTTCTGAAATGGCATTTCCTGGCTTTTTCAGACGCTATCTCCCGGTCCTGGTACACAGTGTTGTACGAGAAGTAGAAGATGGTACAGCAAGTGTGGCACAAAGTCCCGGATTGGAGATGTGTCGCCGCAGAGGTACTGCATCTCATCCAGGGATGTGGTATCTCCAACTTTCAGATGAGGTGGAGACATTACACCTAGCTCTGGCAACACTGCATCCATCACACACACTAGTTGAGTTCTCTAGCATGCCTCAGCTAGCAAAGGGTGTTAGATGGTAGGTGGAGTTGTGAGGCAGAGCAGGAAGTTAGTGGGGAGGAAAGACGGTTCCCCCTTGGGGGAGGAAGAGAGCAGACGTGTTTGAGAGAGCTTTCCCTTAGGGGAGAGGGGACGGAGATAGGATTGTGGAGCAGGCTCCAGTCCTAAGGAGTTGCTCATAGAAAGAAAGAAGAGAGGTTCTCTAGAAGAGAAAAGGGATTCTTAGAGAGAAAGACGGCTGAGCTGAAAGCTACAGGTGGCTCATTCCAGGACTGGCGGACGCCGGCTGGGAGAATCCAGGTCTCAGAGGGAACTCGACCCCTTAGACTAGTGGAAGAACTTTATGATTCAGCTAGCAAGTCGACTGCTGTGGTAACTTAGGGATCACAGACGAAAACCACAAATATCTTCGCCGGAGAGGCAGCTATATAGAATCAAAAGGAACACAGAAGTAAGACGTTGTCCTACAGGATTCGCAGCTGCTGATCTGGGACACTGTTTGTGAGGGTGCTGGAAGGAGAGATGGCGGAAAAAATCAGCACAAAGAGACGGCCAGAGAAGGCATACACTGACAGGGGGCCTTGGACTAGTGTTCTCCATCCACCTGGGAGTTGGCTGGACTCCTCACCTGGAGGACGTGGCACCAAGCGGGCATCTGTACTGCGTATATCAGAACTGTGAGTAAAGCTTTGGAAACTGCAACTCGCTGATTGTTTCTCAGTTTCTTCCTGCGTCACCTATTACACTCAGCTACATCTCCCAGCACCACTACCAACTTTTATTAAATCTACCTGCCCTGGGATCTCATAGCCTCACCTGTGGGAGGCTGTATCAACTCAGCTGCATCTCACCACCTATCCCAGAGGATCTGCACCGCAGCGCTGGTCACCATTGACCAGATACCACAGGTGACGTCACGAATACCTTACTACAAACTCTAACATCCACTGTAAATATCCCCTTTTATTGGACGCCCAGGGCCACGGACCGGGTCACTGCCGCTTTGACACATCCCTTCAATACACCGGCCCGGTACCGAGTATCCCACTGCGCTGGCAGGCGATCCAGAGATGACAGCAGGGCCTACTGAATCAGCATGTTCTGCGAGGTCAGTATTGTGAAGCTTGTCAGTAACTGTGAGGGGTGCTGACCGGACAATGTTCTTGGGTACGGAAGTCTGCAAGGTGCTCGGCTCTATCCGTACACAGGTTGTGCGCATAGGGGAGGATAAGCCGAAGAAAACGCCTGCTGATTGGCTTGGAACAATGGAGATGGAGTCAACCTTCTCCTTGCGTATTCCCTGTCTTCCCGCCAGATGCCCTGTTTTTGCGCGCTCACCTCCTTTTATTGCCACCTTGCCCCCTACAGTCAGGTGCAAAGGTCTTCTCCAGTCAGAAAGTCCTTCCCCCAGTAACAATGGTGACAGCCCCAATGTTTCCAGCCCAGACACACAAGAAGCCGCCCTAGCCCGGTCCATCTTCCTACACATCCTCAACATTCCCCTGACTCACTCAGTCCAGTCCCATAGCAGAGTGTTGCTCCCTGTAAATTTTGGGAGGTTACTCAATATTGCCCCAAGAGATATGCTGGCCCTCGGGGCACCCCCAACCACTTGGTCTGTCCCTTCTGCGCTGATAGACTGCATTCTCCCGACTACACCAAGCGTGAGCAGGTTGCGGGATGCAGTGACGGACAGGAGGCAGAGCAAGGGTTAACAGTTTTACTTAACAGGGGAATGCTCCAAGCAGAGAGGCAAACAGCTAAAGGGAGAACAAAAACAGTTCAGATGCAAAATGATGTGCAGGGTCAATGAAAAAACAAGGATAAAGGTAATGGCAGTTGGTGTTAGATACACTTAGCCTGTGAGATGTTTTCCAGGCTGTGGTAGTTACGGTGCAGGTGATGATGCCCACAACAGCTGGAGCGGGGCTGCTCCAGTGGGGTCCTGAAGAAACCGACGACGGGGGTTCTGGCTGGAGCGGATAATCTCTGATGCGCTCCATGGGGTCTTTGGTCCGGAGATCATTGTGGCGGGAAAGGTACAGACCATAGCACTGTCTGAGCCCAACGTGGCTTGGCAAATATACACCGGGGGATCAGGGAGTTGTTCACAGACACGTACCCGGTCTCTCTTGGGCAGCCCGCACGCGGCTCTCACGGTCTCAGGGAGTCCGGCTAGTTGTTTAGCGGGGACCCGCTGGCACTCGGCACGTCTCGGTTCACAGTCTCTGCAGGTAGCAACGGTAATGCTCGGGCATGGGCCTGCACTGCTCCGGTGCTCAAGGGATGGAGCACTCACTTCTTCATGCCATGCGCTGTCTACTCCTGCCTATTCTGCCAGTTTCCGCGCGCGCTCAGCCTTTACACCCTTTGCCACGCCCCCTGCTGCCGAGTGAGAAGGTTGGTACCGGCTTCTTAAGCTTTCCCCCTGACAACAGGGGAGACAGCCCCATGGTTACGGACCCAGCGCAAGAAAGATACTCCTCGCCCGGTCCTTTTGCTTATACGAGCACCAGCAACAAATGCTTCAACTCCATTTCAAGCTCCAGTTGCAGACCCCAGCCACATGTAAGCCTCCTGAGATATGGGTGCTGAAGCTCCGGGAGGATCACTTCCCCTTGCTGGACAAAGGAGGGGATTTGGACACTTTTTGCTGGCATTTGAAAAAACTTGCCATCAATACCATATGCCTAAGGACCAGTGGGTCCAGTTCTTAACCTCTCATCTCAGGCATAAGGCCCTGCCCAGCGAGACTATGCTGAGCTATGAGGACATCAAGCAGGCTCTGGTGCGGCAGTACAACTTGACCCCTAAGATGTACTCTGCAGTATGCAGCAGAATCCTGTAGATAACTGGGCTAATCACATCCGGGCACAGCTGAGAGCAGTTGACCAATGGACCACAGGTCTGGAGCTTACCACCATCCAGCAGCTGAAGGAGCTGCCCGGAGGACCTCCAGCAGAATTTCCGTGACTGAAAGCCAAAGGGGGCCTGTGCAACACTGACACTTGCCAATGAGTACTCCAACAACAGGAATTCAGAGGCCAAGAAACTTGAAGGCTGGAAAAAGAGTAAAATGAAAATGGTGACTGCTGTCCCTGCCCCCAAGCCCAAGGGGCACCTGCCCAGGCTTTCTTCTCCACGTTGTTGGGGGAACTCTGACTATGTCATCTTTGCAGACAGCTGCAACACTTCAAAGCCATGAGTTCCTAGCACCAGAAGAGCCCGTCCCTATCCCAGAAACCGTCTATTGTTTTGTGTGTACATGGGGGCGGTGGGAGGTCCCTTGACAACCTTCAGCCCATCACGATAGGCCAAGCCAAGTCCATGGGACTACGGAACACCACAGGATTTAGTTTCCGGTAAAACCCTTGCTTTCTCCAAGTTTGGAGAAGTTGAACCAGTGCTGCCCATCGTCAAAATGTATTTGGACTGGGGCGCTGGGAGGGGAGTGCGGAAGGTGGGGGTAACCTCGAATATTCCCTTAACTGTTTTGCTTGGGACAGACGTGGGGCAGCTAGTGTCCCAGTATGTGGCCACTGAACCCCCAAGGCTTGATCCTTCAGACAACGTGATGTCCACTCCTGTTGATGTCAATGTCATTAACATGCCTACTGATGAGGATGTGGGGGCAGGTGATGCACTGTGTCGCTCTTCCGTTGGGGGAGGAGATCAATCAAGCAAGATGTAATAATGCCTTAAGAGTGTGGCCAGCCGGCATGGTGGAACCAGTTGTCCTGTGAGTTGTCATGGAAGGGACGGATAGGGGGCAGACAGCTGCAGAGGAGTAGAATGTAATTGAGGAAGGGGCTGTCCCAGGAGAGGTAGGGCTCCCAGGTAAGGCCTTATTGCATGATTCCTCTACGACCAGGATGTCAGAGGGCCAGGTTAGTCAGTCTGGACCGGCAACTTAGTCTGAAGCATAGCACTGCTAGTCGTTGCAGCAGCCGGTCGTCTGGGACCAAGCATGGTTGTACCGGGTAATGGTCCAGCAGGGTTCACAGGAGGCGTATTCTAGGGAACAACAGTTGATGGTACCCTGTCTGTTCAGGGTGGAGTTGTTGCGGATTGCACAGAGATTCTGATGACCGGACATCTAGGGATTGCTAAGACAAAGGCCAGGCTAGTCCAGCATTTTTACTGGCCAAGGATGGGCCATTAATAATAATAATAATAATAAAAATAATTTTATTTCTAAAGTGCCAATATATTCCGCAGCACTTTACATTTTAGAGGGGACTTGTACAGACAATAGACATTGCAGCATAACAATATACACATAGATCAAAACAGATACCAAGAGGATTGAGGACCCTGCTTGCAAGCTTACAATCTATGAGGAAAAATGGGAGACACGAAAGGTGGATTGTAACAATTGCTTTTGTTGTGTAAGAATCGGGTGTTCATGTAATGCTGCATGAACCAGTTATCAGCCTAAGCATGTAACAGTACAGACACAAAGGGCTATTAAATGCATAATGCATGTGAGGACATGATGCGAGGAACCTAGTTATGGTACAAATTTTGAATGGGCAACACAGGGATAGTTAGGTTAATGAGTTGAGGCGGTAGGCCAGTCTGAACAAATGGATTTTTAGAGCACGCATAATACTGTGGGGATTGGGAATTAATCGTATTAACCTCTAAAGCCAGAGCCCAGTAAGGTGGATGTCATCGCACCCTGTGCCACCCTCAGGACCAAAAAACATATGATGTCCTTCCTGGCTGGTTTCTGGCCTGGTTAATGGACCGGGCTTATATCTAACGAGGAACTGATGGCAGCCTTACCGGGCTGTCTAGGTGCTGTTTCACTGGTACTAATGAAAGGGACCTCTCAGCCTGTCAGGGTTGTTTGTGAGCGAGTGTGGTGCCATGTCAGTGACTGCATGGGCCAGCACTAACTCCCTGTTCTTCCCTGGGCCCGTGTGGACAGAGGGTGTCTGTGTAAAACTGTACCAAGCTGACCTTACGTGTCCCCAGTGGGTGTGGAACACCACATTGGTGAAAGTGGGAGACCGCATAATGTGATCCGTCTGACGTAATAGTGATGTCAGTCAGGGTGGCGAGGGTGCTGGCTCATCATAGGTGTAGATTAGGGACAGTAAAATTATACTGTAGTAATTGGCATCTACTACTGTCAAATAGTTGTAGACGCTCAGTAATTTTTTTTGCTGATGTCCATTTAGTAATTATGGTTTCAGAATTGTAGTTGAAAAATCTTGTAGCACTTATACTACACTTTTTTCGACTGCATAGAATTACAGTTAGCGTAATTTAGTCAGTTTGTTTTTTATTTCACCAAATTTTTATATTCTCCTTTTTATTTTATTTTTATCTTTTTCTTTCTAGATTCTTTTCTTCTACTCTTTTTTTTTCTCTTTCTACTATTGTAATAAATAAAAAAGTTGACACCAAATACGTACACACACCTGAATAAAATGTGGTTACCGTATTTTTCGGACCATAAGACGCACTTTTTTCCCAAAAAATTTTTGGGGAAAATGGGGGTGCGTCTTATGGTCGCAACATACTTGCAAATCCGGTGGCGGTGGTCCCGATGCAGCCTCCCTCTGCTCTACAGTGCGGTAGTGTCCGGGCTCTGTAGTGTGGCGGCAGCGGAACTCTGTGCTGCGTGGGGGGCTCCGCCGGCATTTCGTCATAGCCG
>VIAB01010274.1:0-12125 GCA_009801035.1 Oophaga pumilio | reverse complement strand
TCATGCACTGGCCGCACTGGGACCAGGGGACTTTGGGAACAGAACTGGCCACTTTGGGACCAGGGGACAATGTTTAGACACTGGCCGCTGCGGGTTCAGGCCACAGCTATTGGCTGGGAGCCACCTAGCATGTATGCTACTCATGCTAAATGCCCTCAGCTACTGGCTGAGATCAATAAGCATAATGCAGGCGCTGCTCCTTTAAGAATAGGGAAGCACGGGCAGTCGTATACTAGGCGCACCACCGAACTGTGGTGCACAAACAAAAAGCAGGAAGTAGCAGGAGGGTCACGCCGGGAGACAATGCAACTGGGTTGGTCGGTGAGTAAGCTGGCATCCCTGCATGAAGTGGAAAGGGGACACCATGAAGGGGCACCAGCAACAACGTTACACAGTAAAGTGATGCAACCTGACTTATTACCATAGCATATTCATATGACATTGTTGGGTGTGTCTACCTCTATTGTAAGGCACTTGCATTTAGGCCCAGTAGGATGTGCTAAAACGAAGTGCCTGCTGCCCAATCTTGTGCTCTATCTATAAGAGATATGATCACCCCTTCTGCTGGATTGCCAATTAGCTTAAGGTCATGATATATCTAAGTCCTTCTGACCTCCCATGCCTGGTTGCATCTAGTAAGTGAACCAATGGTAGGATAGTTTTATAGCCCAGATGGGCATGCTATTTTAATCCACATGTAAGATCAGTCTTTTGCCAAATTTTCCATTGTTTCCATTGCAAGACCCTACCTCCCTTACAGGTTATTGACAGCGCTTGTTTGCCTGAGTTTTTTCTACAGACAGTGTTCTCTCCATGCAAGCCAGCACTGTCCATTACCAGTGATTACGGCATAACAGCCATACCAGTGGTGAAGAAAGTACCCAAATTAGGACATTTGTGTAATGGGGATCTCCCAGTTGGTCTCCTGGCAAGTCTAAAAAGACTACCATGGACAGTTTAACGCAAGCTGCTCCGCTTGTCAGATCCCAGGTGTCGCCCTGGCCTTCACCTTGTAACCCCTGAACAGGGATCTGGACTTAAATGGGGGCCCCAGGGCTGGATCTATATAATAATTTTCTATTTGATGGTGTAGTGTTGTGAATGGGTTTGAGATGAGTTCTGAGCAGAGGCTCCCTCTGGTGGTTACTAGCGGTGCTGGTCTGTTCAGTGATGATTGTGAGGACTGGCAATCAGGTGTTACTGATTGGTCTTATATAAGGGAGTCACCTTCCCATCAGGGTTGCCGGTGATCAATTGTTCTGGTCTGAATCCTTGTTTCCAGTTTCTCTTGTAGCCTGCTGTGTCGTGTCTGCATCTCCTGCTAACAGATATACCATTTCCTTCTTTTTGTTTCTTTGCTGGATTTTTGCATTTTGTCCTGCACTTCTGTGGGGGCCTTCTGGGTCCCCTCGGGGGGCTTTTGCCCTCTCTGTTCAGTTCAGCCACTGATGTTTGTACATTTGATTTTTCCAGTTTTTTCAGTGGCTGCTGTTTTGATTTTGTTACACCAGAGAGCTAATTTAGGTGGTAGAGGTCGTGTGATCTCAGGACTTTTTTGAAATTAGTAGAGTTGGTGTTTTCAGGGTTTTTTGGGATTGCAGTAAGTACCCTTCCTATCCTTTTCTATTTAGTTAGTTTGGGCCCCAACGTTTGCTCATACTATTTTCTGTCTGTGTTTGTATTTCGTCTTGTCTAACCGCCATTATATGTTTGGGGGCTTGCTATTATCTTTGGGGTTCTGCTCCGGGGCAGATAGCTTTCCTATTTCTATCTTTAGGTGTAGATAGTTTCTCAGGCTGTGACAAGGCGTCTAGGACCAACGTAGGAACGCTCCACGGCTGCCTCTAGTTGTGGTGGTTAGTCAGGGTACTGCAATCTCATAGATTCCAACTGCTCTGGTGTATTACCTTTTTGCCTGCACTCCTCAGCTACCGAATCATAACAGTGTAGGCTGGGAGTGGTCAGGTAGCTCAAAACCAAGATGGCAGAAAAAGTGCAAAATCAGGATATGCAAGAACAGTAAGTAAAACAAGCCGGGGTCAAAAGAGGAAACAATTATACAACACAGGAGCTGAACAGACAAGACTAAAGCAGATGATCACAAAGCTATATCTGGCAGCTTTCAGAGTTAAGCTGGAAGCTTAAGTAGGGTGTGGTGTTCTCCAATTGGCAGGAGCAGGGAGCTGATAACTCCATCTGGACAGCGCACACCCATACTGTGAGATTGGTTACCATGCAGGTCCCAGCCACCCTAATGTTAGCGGCTGGACATGGCCTGTACCATTCACAGCTTCTGGTTCCAACATCTCTTCTATCTAATTACCTATCAGCTTTCTCTCATAACTCCTACACACATGAATGATCTGCCGATATTATTTTATTATTCATTCTTAATAGAACAGATTTGTTCTCAGGAAACAAGTTGCATCAAATACTTTTTGGTCACACCACGTAAGTTGATTTTTATTTCATTTTTTCAAGAATAAACTTTAGTCTAATCAACTCTTTTAAAACAAAAATATAATTGGAGTTCAAAATTAAGTATTTCTTGCACTTACCTTCTTAATCAGAAAGGTATAAAATTAAGCAAAGATGAACCAATTTACCAGTGTCAAAATATCTTTAAATATGAAGATTATAAGTTGTATACAGTAGATGTTTATTAAAGCTTTTGAGTAATAATTTCCTTTTTTAGTAATTTAGCAAAGTCAACTTGTCACAGAGTTTAAATGTGTGAAACACGTTTGTAAAGAAAAATAATTAATAGACATTTAATGAAGCAACGTGGTGCGATATAACATAGATTTTTAAAAAAATGAGTGTTGGGTTATTTTAAAATGACCTCTCCTACAGATTTATAGAACAGTTTGACCCTTTTTCTACCTTGCGTAGACATGGTCATTTCATGGCTGTAACAAACATAGCAGCATAACACTAATATGTAGGCAAATGTTGATAGCCATAAAATGGGCAAATTAGAACATATGAAGCATGACCATGACTGTACAGTGGCCAATTTTTCACTCTAATAATAGTTAAATTGTTGTAAAACACCATATAAAAAGTGTGTTGGATCTAAATAAATATGACAGCCATGCTATTTGCATCAGTCTCTTCTAGAACTTGGCAGCAAGACTGAACATAGAAGAGCATGAAAAAGTAGCATGATATTACCAAAAGAAAAATCCAAATGCTTATCTGTCAACTTATCCCATAGGTCACTTTTAGGTATAAATTGGTTCACATAAATGAATGTACAAGTGCTTGAGGCATCTACAGTGTGTTCCAGATATTATATACAGCAGACATCCTACTGCTATGGTCATGATCAAAACTAATTGTGAATCATGACTGCTGCATATCTGTTTTACCCTCAGATTGTATTACGAGTAGCGTAAAGATCATGCATCCCTTCAGACCTAGAGAGAAAGGGCAGGTGCTGCCTTTAATTATATATATATATATGTTAATGACATGCTCCCTCACTAGCTTTAGTAAGTCACACATAAGTTCTGCAGCCCCCCAGATCTCAGGGGTATGCAAGCGAAGTCAAGTAGAGCGTTGACGGATTGCAGGGAAAAAGAGTAGGAGAACCCTGCGGTTCATTCTGGGGGTATAGTGAGGGGAACTGGAATTTTTATTTTTAATTGAAAATTAGAGCAACAGATGGTATGCCAGGTTTACATACAGTGAGAAAAATAAGAATTTGATACTCTGCCAATTTTGCTAATTTTCCCACCTACAAAAAATGGAGAGGTCTGTAATTTTTATTGTCAGTACACTTCAACTGTGAGAGACAGCATCTAAAAATAAAAACCAGAAAATACATTGTATAATTTTTAAATAATTAAATGGCTTTTTTTTTGCATGAAATAAGTATTTGATCAACTACCAACCAGCAAGAATTCTGTCTCTCACAGACCTGTTAGCCAAGACCAAAGAGCTTTCTAAGAAAACCAGGGACAAAATTGTAGACCTACACAAGGCTGGTATGGGCTACAGAACAATGTAAAAGCAGCTTGGTGAGAAGGCAACAACTGTTGGCACAGTTATTAGAAAATGGAAGAAACACAAAATGACTTTCAATCCTCCTCAGTCTGGGGTTTCATGCAGGATCTTGCCCCATGGAATAAAGATGCTGCTGAGAAAGGTCAGGAATAAGCCCAGAACTACATGGGAGAACTTAGTTAATGACCTAAAAAGAGCTGAGACCACAGTCTCAAACATTACTGTTAGTAAAACACTACATATTCATTGATTAAAATCCTGCAGGGCACACAAGGTCCCCCTGCTCATGCCAGCACATGTTCAGGCCCATTTTCAGTTTGCCAATAACCATCTGGATGATTCAGAGGAGGCATGGGAGAAGGTCATGTAATCAGATGAGACCAAACTTGAACTTTTTGGTATCAACTCCACTCGCAGTATTTGGAAGAAGAAGGAGGAGTACAACCCCAAGAACATTGTCCAATCCGTGAAGCATGGTGGGAGAAATATTATACTTTGGAAGGGCTTTTCTGCAAAGGGCACAGGACAACTGCACCGTATTGAAGGGAGGATGTGTGGGGTCATATATCGCAAGATTTTGGCCAACAACCTTTTTACCTGATTAAGAGCATTGAAGATGGGTCATGGCTGGGTCTTCCAGCAAAATAATGACCGAAATAGTGTCTTTTTGGGTAACAGTATAGAAGTATATGCATGATTGCGCTCACCTGGATGGGTTGTCTGCACACAACCACTTGTAAGGCTTAAGGCTTCTGCAGATCCAAGAGGAGATAAATGCATAGAACTGCAGAAACAAATGGGCTATTCTGCGCTGCCGTGGTTTTTCGTGATGAAGACGTTATATACTTCGAAACGCGTTGATAAATAAAGCCACCTGAAATTGTATTGTTATTCTTCATGTTTTCTCTACGGCAATACAGAATAACTCATTTGTTTCTCCAATTCTAATATTATATTGAGGCACAAAGGGGGGATTATTAGTGTGTTGTGGTAAAATGGGGCATTATTATTATTGTATGAGAGTGAAAAGTGGGACATGCTTATTATATGGGGCCACAGAATTGACATGAATATTGTATAAGGGCACAAACGGTGATATAATTATTCTATGGGACTGCATAGAGAACAGTATTATTGAATGTGTCACAAAAAGGGATATATTTATTGTAAAAGTGGTACATTTTGGATCTTCACACTGGAGACAAGGATACCTCATGATCTGAACCATAGACAAGACCTGATAATACAATATTAATAACCAAACCATTTTATGTTTTTTTCCCATAATGGTTGGTTGTGATAGTTTTTTTATACATACTATATTGCTTTTTTAACCTTGTGTTGTTTCATGATATGCCATTTGTCTTTTCTGTGTTATACGCAGCTGTTTCTCAATTAGCTGACAGGTAGTCTTCCTGATTAATCAGCTGAGCTTCTCCACGTGGTAGAGTATTTAAACCTTTCAATAGTTTTTTCTTTACACAATGAGTAAGACAATAGTCGAAATGCGTTGGTTATAACGCTGCATAATGCGTATACTCCTATAATGTGCCGTATTTTGACATTTTTTTGTGGAACACAATTGTATTTAATATTTCCTGTTTTTTAAATGGCTCATTAAAAGCTATATTTTAGGTGAATACTACTACTCTTTGGATTCAATTTACCCTTCATTTGCTTCAAGACTGGCTGCAAAACCCATTCCGTGCGAGCTGTGAACATAGTGGAAAACTGCAGGACAGGTGAGCTGGCTACATTTTTTTCTCCATGTAATATTGGTCTTAGTGCAGTTGTTTTTGTTAATGATCAATATGATGGTGTCATGTGTTTGCAATGTGATGGTAATATGTTATGTCATGGTATGGAGGTATTTTTTGCAGCTTAAGAAATGACAATGTTGATAGTATTGGTGTTAGTATAGTGTGATCATCAACAGTGTTGTTTTATATTTACTTATTCTATTTTGCTAACTGTAAGGGCTTATGCAGACAACCATATTTTCGGTCTGAAAGCGATCCAACAAAACATCAAATCGCACCTAAAACAATGTAATCCTATGGGGCCGTGCACATGTCCTATTTTTTCCGCAGACAATCTGTGCTATGAAAAAAACACAGCATGCTTGATTTGCATCAAATATTTGGATCACATGCGGCCATGCAAGTCAACAAATTTGTGGAAAAAAAATCGGACCACAAATCCAATTTCAATAAAGTAGCAGAATCGAGAAGATGGGGAATTTAAAAAAAAAGTTGGATCACACTATGTTAAAACTCTGATCAAACTCTGATCAGAGTGTGATTAGCATAATCTACCAATTGTCTCAGATGATAGAAAATTCGGTTGTGTGACCCTAAGCTATGGCTGTGTTTTTTATATATTTGTATTTAAGGGAGGGAACATATGCCCGTTTAGATTTTAGCAGTGTCTTAAGGGCCTATGCATCAAAGCAACAACCTGGTAGTTGTGTTTTGGCCCAAGTCTAAAACTTGCCGATAGGACACTAGTTACACCCCTGGGTATTACTCAATTGTCACAACTCAATCAACAAAGAAAATGCAAACTTTAAGTTGATTTTCAACACCTTAAAAGAACCACAGAAAGCAATAGGCAACAGGGTTATTTGTGTCTCCCCCCAACAAAATATACAATTTATATGTTAAATATGACTAACCTACCTAGCAAGAAGAGCCAAATTAATTTAGAATTTGGCATAATTTTTGACTGGTTTGTCTACTTTCATGCTGTCTAAGTTTGGGACAGTAATAAGTTTACATAGATAGATAGGTAGATAGATAGATAGATAGATAGATAGATAGATAGATAGATAGATAGATAGATAGATAGATAGATAGAAAGAAAATAGATAAAAAATGGAAAAAATTAGTCAAATAAAGACATTAGTGTGAAAAGTTTACGGTCTCAATGCAGACTGTGTCTCTCATTGTCAGTTCTGTGTGTCTGAACATTATAATTATATTTTAATCCTACAATATGGCCAGACCTGCCTACAATCTGTCACTTTGCTCTCTTTTAAGCTTTCTTGTCTCCTTATGTATAAAACATGGTAGCCAATAGCAATGGTAATAATAAGGTAAAACTGAGATGAAAGGCAGTAGAAGTACTACAACACTCTCCAAATCCCATTGCGCTTTGGTTGCAGGGCTGACTTGTCAGGCTGCATCTTCTCTTTTATTTTAATTGTCAGATTTAATCTTCTATACCATTACTTTTATTTTTACTGATGTTAGATCATGATTCTGTCTCCTTATATTGTGCATGGAATTAAATCCCTAGCAAATGCCCATTGTATCAAGATGCAACTGTTCCATGCTCTGTGGTCAGTGAATGCCTCAGTGATGGAAATGTTCTTAAAAGCGATGAAGCCACCAAGCAGGTGTTTCACTATAGGTGTTCAGTGGAAAACCCAAAATGCTAACGGATTAGCACTCATCTCTCATCTGAAGATTAACCTTGTAAATCCTAAATTTCTGGAACAAAGCCACTTGTATGTATTACACTTCTCTATAAAATAACTTAACAGTTACATTATAATGAATCCAGGGTTTACATACATTTATATGTCTTGTATATCAAGATATTTATAACATATGCTAAATGTAAGTTTCCCATGTACCAGGAGAATGGAGAGTCTCTAACTCATGTTAGCAAATCCAAAAAGGGCAAAAAAAAATTGGAATAGACAAAGAGAAAAGTTGGACATTTCTTTTTATTTTAGCCTAGTAAGGAGAGTCTCCAATACCGAATAAGGGGTAACATTTCTGTCAGTTAAGAGTGACAGGCCTGACATATCAGAGTAAGGAGACTTATAGGCCATGCAATGCTCTTCTTGGAATTTACATATGCAAATTGTCAGTTTAGAGAGACAGAAGACTTGTACACTAGTGCCAACTATTGCAGTTAGCAATTGTAAAAATAAATATCAACTTCTTAACAAGCCTTACCATGGGACTCAGGATAAAAGTCAAAGCAGAATCTCAATTTGCAGACAAGTGTTTCGGAGTGTTACCCTTCCTCAGTAAAGCATGAGATCTGAATTGACTGTATGAGAGACCTCTGCCTGGGATCAAAGGGGTAACGTTTCTGCGTGTAGAGAGTGACATGCCTGACATGCCAGGGTAAGAAGGCTTATAGACCTTGCAATGCTTCTCTGGGAAATTAAATATGTTAACTGTTTTGCTTTATCCTAAGTCATGTGGTAAGGCCTGCTAAATGGTCGATATTGACTTTTATGATTTCTACTGCCTGTAGATAGCATTAGAGTTCAAGCCCTCTTCCTCTCTGAAGAGGCAATTTGGATATCTAACAGTGAAAAAACATAATACTTACCCATGACCAATCTAACATTTTAGGCCATCATCCCACTTTTCATTTGATCTAGCTTTGATTCCTATTCCCTTTTGTTGTAGAATTAGCCATGTATGTTTTGGAACTTGTTCTGTAACGTCCATAGATTTCAATGTAGAAAGCCCCTGATGAAGCAATGTGTGGTAGGCATTTGGATACCCTGCTGCTATCTTGACAGTTTGGTAACTAACTTTTTTCTTAATGCTCCTGGTTGACTTTTTTTCTGCATTCTTAAAGGCTAGTTCTGCTGAGCATATAATACGGACGTGTGCCGTTTGATTAAAAATTGGAGAGCACCCTGGACAATGTGACTTAATAGGGTTGTCCAGATTACAAGTACTGAGTGTCCACGTGAAACAAATTGCATTATGCACTGTTCTCTTCCGTATTTTAATGAGACAAATCCATTCAAGTCTACGCATGCACAAAAAATATTGGATCCCAACTACAACATCTGTCTGGCATCCAATGTTTAGGGATAGAAATCCAACTGCATTTCTTCATGTGAATTTTTGAATGTAGATGTATGAAAACGCATCTCACACAAACATTAAAAACACACATCTGGATGGCACACGGATGACAATATGGATGAAAAACACATGAAAATCAACAGGGTTTCATTAATTTCCCAAAAAGGGACAACACCCTAGATTATCATGGGTAAGAATTCTATCCATGAAAAACATGAACAGAATAGTATGTCGAAAACTTATGTTTGAATGAGCCCTTTTACTGACAGATTCTTTAATGATCATTAGAAAACTGGAAAGTTTATAAAGCAAAATATTTACAGAAAATATGTATTCTACAAAAAATATTAGGAAGCGTTTCCTGCATATATGTATATATATTGTAGGAGGATACTGTGAAAACAATTGTGACAACTCCCAAAGGCAGAAGGTTTAACCATGGACTTAACTTTGATTCCTGTGTTATGTTCAAGGCTATTATGGCTTTGATGACCTTACATAACCTATTTGTTTTTGCTGTAAATAAGTCTTGCTGATACAGTACCTCATCAGATACACAGCATCGCTGAGTTTTGGTCCCAAACTCCATATATATTTGTTTACTTTTGCCAGATGGCACGTTGACATGCCGTGGTAGACTGCCGCGCATTGCTGCTTTCTCTCTAGCTATGCAAGAAAAAAAAAGTTAGTTTAAGCCTCTGGACAAGTTTCTTAATATAGACACACATTGCAGAGCAAACTTCTGTACACGCAGAAGAGCACAGCAGAACTTCAAGCACAACTGAAAATAGGAAAATCATCTTAAAGTGAATTTATTTAGAAAAAAAAAACCCAAGTTGTTGAATTTTCCTTTTTTCATGATGCTTAAACTTCTAATAAAGCTATCATCTTTACGCTTGGCTCACAAATTAGGAAAGTGTGTTACTCTTTTTTAATGAACATTGCTTTCTTTCTTTTACATTCCTTAAAGGAAGCTTGTCAGCCCCATAATTCTTTTTAAAAACTTACTAAAGAACAACATAGAGGACTGGCTGGTATAAAAATTATAATTTTATTTTCTTAATTATTTCCCCTATTATGCAGAAAACACTTTATCAAATATAGAAATTTAAGAGCCTGATGCACCTTTGGTGTAGCCTATTTTTGCCTTAATCTCTGATCAGATCGCTCTTCTACACTTCCAGGTGTAACTGTGAAGCAGAGAGGATAGGGCTTTATGTGCTTGCAGAGCACTTCTAAAATGAGCACATACTCAAAGATTCTTGACTTGCTCTGCCTAAGCTAGCATTATCAATCAATGTTAGAGGGAGGCAACCAGATGCAAAAAATAGTGGGTATAGTGGTGCACTAAACCACTTGGCCATGTCATGGGTGTGATGAGCACCCTAATTTGCATTTTTGATTAAGAGCGTTTTCTGCACAATTGAGATAATGATTAATAACATAAAGGTATGCACGCCTTTAGAATGAATCCTTAGACTGTGAACTCCTCTGTCCAAAATCTGAATTTTGTTATTGTTTCCTGATGTACAATAACAAATTATATTGTGGTACCATGTTAGCTAGAAAAATCGATGTGAATACTTTTCTGCCCAATGATGACAAAAGTATTCTCAGAGTGATACCTTTATTGGCTAACCAGAAAATAATGTTTGCAAGCTTTCAGAGCACAGAGGCTCCTTGAAAGAGCCTCTGTGCTCTGAAAGCTTGCACACATACTTTTATTGGCTAACCAAAAAGTAATATCACTCCGAGAATGCTATTGAAATCATTGGACAGAAATGTATTCACATTGGTTATTGTTTCCTGAAACTTTTCTTTTAACCCCTTATCGAGATGGTGATTTTCCATTTTTGCACTTTTGTTTTCTACCCTCTTCAAACAGTCGTAACTTTTTTATTTTTCCATCCATATAGCCACATGAGGTCTTGTTTTTTTTATTGCAGAATGAGTTATACTTTTGAATGACACCATTGATTTTATTATGTAAAGTACTGGAAAATGGAAAAAAAATTCCAAGTGCAGCACAATAGTGGAAAAGGCGATCTTCCACAATAATTTTTTAGTTGTTTTGTTTACAGTGTTCATTATATGTTAAAAAATAACCTGTAAATAAGGTTCTTCTGATCATTATGATTACAATGATACCATTTTTTATTTATTAAGTAGTCAAAAAAATTTGGACGTTTGAAAAAAGAAAATTATCAGTGTCATCATTTTCCATAAATTTTTCAATTTTCAACTTCTAGAGCTGCCTGATCCTTGTTTTATATGCCTTGACCCAATATTTTTACTGACACTATTTGGGGTACAAACGATGGTTTGATTGCCTCTTATTGCATTTTTTTTGTGCTGTTGCGGATGCCTAAAAAAATGCAATCTTGCCATTTTTCCTGTTACTTTTACTGATCAGGTTAATTAATCCTATATTAATCATAGAGTCATAGAATGGTAGAGTTTGAAGGGACCTCCTGGGTCATCTGGTCCAACCCCCCTGTATATGTTTTTTTCATTTTTATTGCCCAAATGTAGTACTTTGCATTTTTTCCTATTATAAACCATTCTGTTAGTTGCTGCCCACTGCTCCAGTTTATTTATATCTTTTTGAATCCTCTCTCTCTTCTCTAGTATTAGCTATCCCTCCTAGCTTTGTGTCATCAGCAAATTTAATCAGTTTACCCTCAATTCCTTCATCTATTTAATAAATTGACATTTTTCCCAAGCTTTCACAAGAGTACAATCATGACAAGCATGTGCATTTTTTAATTTTTAATTGTTTTAATTGTTCAAAATGGGGTGATTTGAATTTTTATATATCTTTTCCTCCATCATTTTTTTCTTCTTGCTGTATTTGTTAGTTCTTTTAGGGGACTTGAACCCATGATTGTCTGATCGCTTGTGCTACATAGAGCAATACCACAGCATTGCTGTATATTGCAAGAATCTTGGTCTCCTATGAATGCCAGCCACTGGGAAGCTTTCACAAGAGTACAATCATGACAAGCATGAATGTCTTTAACAGACCCCTTATTATCATGGGAACCCATTGACTCCCTGTGATCACATCGCCAGAGTGGCAATGGAAGAATAGACCCAAGGATGCATTTTAAAAACCACTGTCATAGATGGACAGCAATAATTAAAAGCTTTGCTTTACATACGGCTTTCATTGGCAGATCATGGCTGAATATTACAACTATCATCTACAATTCTTGTGCCTGCATCAAGCTCAGAGAGTCCACATACAACATACCAGTATGTCATATGTGACAAAGT
>VIAB01010273.1:72014-84567 GCA_009801035.1 Oophaga pumilio | reverse complement strand
TACACATTAACTTACTTTTTCAGTTCAGATCTAGTTTTCTGCCTATATATGGAGGCTGGTGGAGTATTTTTCTTAGGCCCTTTGTACTACTTATGCTCAGTTCGGACTTGCTATTGTCTGACATCTTTAAAATAAACTACTGAATTAGTTTTCTGCAATTGCAGTCCCTGGAGCCAATCACTTGCCAGGCATTTGAATATGTGTTAGCAAAGCATATCTCATTGACTGGATACATTACCCTGGCATTTGACCTTTAAGAGTGCATTGCCAGCATATAGTGAACTGGCGCTCGGCAATCGTGTTGTCAGGTGCTCCCATCAACAAGTATTTATGGGTATATTTTTCATAGTGTGAAAATGAGCTGGTAACATCTTACTTTGTGCCATACTGCTAATGTGTGTGACGAGGAGGAAGAGCAGCAGGACTGGAAAACTGCTTTCATTTATTCCCTGCATATGGATGGTTTCACTGCAATCTACAAACTGTGCAATACCAAGCAATAGAGTGGACAATGTTGTAAAGTGAGATTTGTGCATGGGGCAGAATAAGATGCCAAACTTGTAGCCTGACTGCAACATTTATAGGACAGAGTTCATTCTGCAAGGTTATTATCTGAATTATCCTGCTTGCAAGGAGAGTAAGTGAAGATGATGATGATGATGCAGTTGCCAAATATAAAGTGTAAAGAGACTTCAAACTAGAATTGATTTTAAAGAGACACCCTCCTGTAGCCAATGCACTAAAAACTGCATAGCCTATCATTTTACAGTGAATTGTGTGTATTTTCAAAAACTTGTGGGAAGTATTATTTTTTATTAAAAAGGACCTTTCAACAAATGTTTCATGTTGAACTGCACCCAGTGTAAGGAGTCATGCACACAGTGGATTTTTTCAGACAAAAGCTATCCATGTTTTCTCATGGATAGCACTCATACCTGTGATATCCTATGGAGCTGTGCATGTCCTATTTTTTACTCGGATTATTGTCGGATCAAAATCGTCAACGCAAGACTATGGGTCCATGAAAAAAATCTAAATGACACTTGGATGATATCCAAGGGCAGTCAGATTTTCATGGACTGACAGAATGAGCAAAGTGGGAGAACCTTTGCTTTTTTTTTTACTCTATGTCCGATAAGGATTGATGCCACTCTTATCAAAGTCTGATCCGAATAATTGAATTATTGGACAGTTTTTCTCGCATGTGGCGCAAACAGTTGTGTGACCCTACCCTAATAGTTGCTACAGAGAGGAATAAAATTTTTTTTTTTTATTATTTCACTGGTTTTGGAGCTAATAGCAATCAAATATCTGGCACCAAATGGGTTAACTTTTGTTAAGTCCAAGTGGGTGTTAACAGATATTTTTCACAAGGCGTCTGAAGTTCTTGTCCCTGTATGAGTCACCCAATCATAAGCAGCCAGCAATGCAGCAGAAAAAGAACACACACCCAAAATAGCTTAGGTTTCTCAGGGTGTGAGATGTAAGGATACAGCCTTCATCTTCTGGTCTAATCTCCTGCATAATTAGATAGTGTTGAGAAATTTGAGATTTCTCACACGTTTCATATAAGATCCTTGTCAGAGAAGGGGCAGCACAGCTGAGTTTAGCTGTGTCACATTACAAACCTTTTTATCAGTTCTCCTCTTATAGCACTGTCAGCTCTGCTGTACTACTCCTCCACCCCTTCCCTCCCACACTGCTTGTTCTGAGATGAGTTACATTTATGTCTATTGCATTCAAAGCAATTTTTTTGCACAACAGGCATAAATGTCATTGTTGACACAGCTCGGGATAGGCAATGTAGGGGAAGGGGCAGTAAGTTAGCATGACACCCAATAAGAGAGCGTGAATTCATGGGAGAGAGGCATGGTTTAGCAGAAAAGGTGATGCAGTGAACCACAAAGTTCTAGCACAAAATAGGTGGTGTACAAAGTCTATTGACGCATCAAATTTATTATCCAGTATGAGCCACTGTGATAGATTTGGTGCAATCCAGACTGTCTAGCCCAGGTGTGAGGAACCCTTTTTCTGCCAAGGGCCATTTGGAATTTTATAATAGCATTCGGGAGCCGTATAAAATTATTAACTTAAACATTAGCCAACTATAGTTATTCAAACATGTAAATAACTTGCAGCTCCCCCAAACACAGTATAGTGCAGTTCCCCCACACAGTATAGTGCAGCTCCCCCACACACATTATAGTGCAGCTCCCTCCAACACACAGTATATTTTAGCTCCCCCAACACACAGTATAATGCAGCTCCCCCACACAGTATAGTGCAGCTCCCCCAACACACAGTATAGTGCAGGTGCAACTCCCCCACACACAGTATAGTGCAGCTCCCCCACACACAGTATAGTGCAGCTCCTCAACACACAGTATAGTGCAGCTCCCCCAACACACAGTATAGTGCAGCTCCCCAACACACAGTACAGTGCAGCTCCCCAACACACAGTGCATCTCCCAACACACAGTGCATCTCCCAACACACAGTATAGTGCATGTGCAGCTCCCCCCACACACAGTATAGTGCAGCTCCCAAACACACAGTATAGTGCAGCTCCCCCAACAAACAGTATAGTGCAGCTCCCCAACACACAGTATAGTGCAACTCCCCAGCACAAAGTATAGTGCAGCTCCCCAACACACAGTATAGTGCAGCTCCCCAACACAAAGTATAGTGCAGCCTCCCCAACACACAGTATAGTGCAGCTCCCCAACACACAGTATAGTGCAGCTCCCCACCAACACACAGTATAGTGCAGGTGCAGCTCCCCAATACACAGTATAGTGCGGACAAACAAACACTCAGTATAGTGCAGCCCCTGCACTCACACACACACAATAATGCAAACACACACACACACAATACTCACCCCTCCTCCTTGTTCCCCACGCTGCTCCAGGCTCTGCTCTGGTCTCGTCGGCTCCACTGCTGGTACAGCATGGCGCACGATGAAGTGACGTAATCACGCTCCCGCTGAGTCACAAGCAGAGGGGTAGTGATGGGATGGGCGTCTATGATGTCGATAAGTTGAAAGAGCGATGGGGACGACGCTAGGCCACATGGTGGCTGTCCGCGCACACCTTGGAGGAATTAAAGGTCCTCCGGCCAAAAAACGGGCAAAGTGGCTGCGCACCACACCAAATGTATACGTCCCGCGGGCCAGACGTTCCCTACCCCTGGTCTAGCCGAAGCATACACTGTCTAAAATTAGACAGTTTTAGTGAACCTGCTCCAATATGAACGTCAATCAGTCCAGGTCTTGTGATGACAACATGTGACAGAGCAAAAATAACTGTACAGTAACAAATCATGCAGAAGTATGATCATCATCCAGCCTGACAGACACATACAATACATGTTCATTTATGTCATCACTTGCATATTATATATTAGTTAATTAGTATATAAATATATTATATTTTCCCCAGGAGATAAAGGTTTAACATTGCAAGTGCTGGATTTCAAGTTCTGAGATTATTTTAGCCCTTTCGTCTCTCCTTTTCCCTTGTTAGATACACAAAGTAACATCCTCTTTAAAAGCCTGTATAACCGCTTTGTTTCCAAACCCCAATAGAGCCATCCCCTTGACAGTTCACATATGTCCACAATGCATTGAAGGGTTTAAAAAATGCTTATTAACAACCTCCCCTTGATCAGAAGAAGTGGGACTTCAGCGTCACACAGACGTTTCTGCGCAGACAGGAGGACAAGGCTCTATGATGGCAATGCGAGAGTATGCATCAATTGCTTCCTTCCAATTATTCTTTTATCAGCAATGATCACTGGGGATTAAAAAAAGGGAAAAAGGGTTTGAGATACTGTAACACCCTTAATACTGGTGTAAATGACTGGAAAAGGTTGGCTGATTTGATGAAAACCCAATCAGACTCTCAAGGGAGATATTACGTTCTTCATTATTGCGTTGATTGGCCTTATTTCATGTGAAGGCTGCAGCACATTCGTTACAATGCTAGCAAAGCTGCATAACAATATCCAAGGCAGAAAAAAAATCTATCACCTCTTTAATCGACACATCACAGGAGATTAACACAAGGCAAAAAAACAGGTTTCAGTCATATACAAAATAAGTAAAAAAAAAACACTAAAAATACATATAGAATCATGAATCTCAGATGTGTCATTTTTAGATCAGATTCTTAAAAATGTTAATGAATGTGCAGGTAAGCTAAAGGTTAAACGTTTCACAACTGTTGACGTATATTTACATCATATGTCATGCCCCCAACTTTGCGAGCTTCGGTGCTGAGCACGCATCTTTTCCCGCACATGATAGCTGATTTAATCAGCTGTCATATGCCTTTAACAGCTGCGGGTGGATTGGAGCGCCTCCCCTGGCTGTTAACCAGATAAATCCCACTGTCAATCTCTGACAGCAGGATTTAACATGAGCCGTCTGGAAGCACGTCACAAATCCTACCCATCGGTGCCCGTGTTACGTGTTTGGGGGGCACTAATGGGCTGTTATGACAGCCGGAGTTCTGCAGAAGACCCCAGTGCCTGCGATTGGGAATCTCCTGTGAACACCGGCTCGTGGCCGACGTTCATAGGAGATTGTGATTTTTGTTATGCATAACAGTGCTGATGCTCTGCTATTTATGGGACAGGCAATCGTACGATCACAACTTCAAATCTCCTAAGGGGACTAGTAAAATAAAAATTAAGAAAAAAGGTTTAAAAAATATGAAAAAATAAAACACAAAACTTCAAATCATCCCTTTTTGCCCCATTGAAAATAAAACAGTTAAAAAAATACACATATTTGGTATCGCTGTGTTTAGAAATATCCGATCTATCAAAATATAAAAAAATTAATCCGATCGGTAACCGGCATAACAAGAAATGACATCGAAACACCAGAATTAGTTTTTTGAGTGCCACAAGATTGCAATAAAATGCAATAAGAGACGATCAAAGCATCATTTCTACCCCAAAATTATGTCAATAAAAATGTTAGCTCAGGGCTAAAAAAATAATCCATCTCTATGTTCGGCATACTTGAAAAATATGCTCGGGTCCCTGAGCAATCAGTGCATGTCTCACGGCTGTTGAAAAACCGCGAGACATGCAGCGGCTGCGACTCAAGCATATTATTTGGAGCATACCAAAAATACTCAATTAGGACACGAGCATGCTCAGATAGCACCTTATCCGAGCATGCTCGCTCATCATTAGTGACTACCTCTATGTAAGCTAGAGCATAAGTATATAGTTGTAATAGAAGTATTGAATAGGTTGCCCAATAAACATAATTTATCATCTATCCATTGAATAGGTGATAACTGTGTGATTACTGGGGTCTGACCACTAGGATTCCCATAGATCCCAAAAATGGAGATCCCAAAATGCTCTATATGAATCGAGTGGTGGTGAGCATCTGTGACCACTACTCTATTCACTGAAGGGCTGAAATAACAGTGACAGCAGTGTGACCCCCAAGGATCATAACGTCATCTTCTCTCCTACCGATAGGTAATAAATGTTTATGGGATAACCCTTTTTTTGTGAGCATGACTGAGGTCCCCATCTCCAGCACTGATATTCTCATTTTTTTTTATACTGGTGACCAAATTGAGTCATTACAGTTTTATCTCTTTTAAGCTTTCCACTGACTTTGGCGGATTTTAGACAGGTTTTCCACCTTTTTCTCATGTTAAACATATGTCCCAGATGCGCAATAAAAAATAGCACAAAATCACCTATGGATCCCCTGCTACTCCTCTGTCTCGCTGGTTGGGTCCTTTGTCGATCTCTCTTTTCTCTTTTGTCTGGTTGGCGCCTAAACACTGCAGCCAACAAGTGGCTGCAAAGGTGACATGTTGGGGACCGGGCTAGCAGTGCATCATCTTTTCTGACCTATTTTATTAAATAAATGTAGTTTCCATAAAATAACATGGAGCATCTTTCTTTGTATTGGACTTTTCATCTGTTGTTCCTCCTAGTAATTTACTCTTTTTCTTTGTCAAAGGGACATGCCCCCTGTCCAGTCTGATATTCGCCCCACTGATTGAACACCCCAAACTGTAATATAATACTGCTGCAAATTTAACCATAAATTTTTAGGAGGAATAACAGAGGAACAACACAAAGCAGCTTTCTAAGCATAGATCCTCCAATTGTTATCTTACAGGGAATTTAAGTAATTACTATAACAGACATATCTGGAGAGGTGACAGGTCTACATTCACTTGTCCATTACTAAGCGCACACTCAGGGCAGATTGTGTGGAGAATGTGATGAGACTACAGAATTACTAATGCCGGTGACTAAATAAGCATTTTCTTTTTTTAAACCAAAGAATAAACACACACTTGTGAAATTCAGTCTGAGAAGTGTGTTATACATGGCCCGCAGCTTCCAGCGCCTGCTAATTAAGTGCCTTTTTGCATTATTCTGCTGCACGGTTTAATGATGTAAATTAACAATAGATGATAATTTAAACTGGTGCCAATTGCTTCATTATTCACACAGGTAAAAAAAAAGTTTATGCTCAGTGACGTTTTTATTCCTATTTATTTCACCCCCTTCACCATACTTGTCTGCTGTTAACACATAGGAGAAAAATGAAATTACATTTTTGCATTTTACTTAGATGTTTTATCAAAATCTGTAATAAAAAGATAATAATACTATATAGTACTGGAATACTGAAAGATACTTGCAATCTGTCCTCACCTAGTCCTTCTTACCCAGCTGATGGTCTCATCCATTGTTTTACTTTACCTGGGTTTCATGCGACACATATTTGTGGCATGGACAACCACTTTAGGGTTATCAGTAGTCATCAGGATGCAATGTCAGGACATTAAAGCTTAGAAAGCCAAAGTCATTTCTTAGATAACCTGAATTGTCTTGCTGGGTGCCACCATGTAAGAGACCCACAGGCTGCAGTGTGGCTCTTCAGGTTAGCAATAGCCATGAGGATTCCCCTCTGGGGCAGCATGGGAAGACAGATTTGACATATTTTTTAACAAGGGTGGTTCATCTTTAAGGCTTGGTCATGGATTCATGGATGGAAACAGAACATATAAATCAATTTAGGAACAATTCAAGACAGACATATTACTGGAAGCAAGAATCACCAAGCTGTGAATTACCTACTTTGGAAACATATTTAGAGTTGAGAGTCCTCAGTGGTTGATACCTTTTAATGGCTAACTGAAAAGATGGTAACAAATTGCAAGCTTTCGAGACTACTCAGGTCTCTTCATCAGGCTAGACTAATACAAAATCTGAAGAATCACATATTTATACACAACACAGCACAGAAAAAAAAATGCAATAGGTAAGACAAGTGACGTGAAGCAGAATAGTCATTATGGCAGAGGGATGAGCATAAATATTGGAACAGTTCATAGATAAGGAGTGTGAAAGTTTTATTGCCCTCTGATTGGGGTCTGGTAATGTTTTGTGATGTTTTCACAGGGTCTTTGGAGTAAATTCCTTAATTGATGTAAAACGTCATAAATCCATGTGACAGGTTCATTCCAGCATTAAGAATGTCAAAGGTCACCATCAATTTGTATTCGCAAACTCTCCTATGTCTCTGAGATGTGAAACTACCTTTCAATACAAGTAATTTCATATCCAACATTCTGTGACCAGGGGAGCAAAAATGTTTTGCCACAGGTAGATCCATTCTTTTTTCTCTTATTGTGTGGCGATGAGAATTCATCCTTGTTCTCAGTTTTTGCCCGGTCTCTCCCACATACAGACCCCCAGTTGGACATTTAGTACATATAATTAGGTACACCACATTGGATGTGATGCAGCTGAAAGTACCTGGGAACTTGTAGTCCCGATGTGAGTTGGGGATCTTTATCTTGTCCGTGGTCATTATAAATGGACAGGTTTTGCATTTCTTCTGGTTGCAAGGAAAGGTTCCTGCAGCTGTTAGAGAGGACAGGGAGCTTAGGCAGCCCCCAAATCTAAGAAGCATCATTGTCAGAATGATGCCGTGGCTCAAAGTTCATTTGAAGGCTGTTGTATAAAAAGCAAAAAAGGGTCGATCACTTAAATGTTGCAAATAATATTTACAGAATTTGTCCTCCATCTCAGACCTACTCTGGTCATAGTGCCCTACACTTGGACACATACCATGGAGGGCTTTCTTCCTAGTCCCTTTTTTCAGACTCTTTCTGTCACTCACACCTTATGTCTGCAATGGCGCTCTCTACACTTGCAGTTCGGTCTCTTCTAGATCGCTTGGCCTTTCTGCTTGTCAACACACTTCAGGTGTTTGTCATTTGCTCACACTGATGATAGTCCACCTGTCCTGGAATCCACATCTCTTCACCTTTCCCTCAAAGCTCCTTTTCTTTGCCATATAAATCGAATAAAATAGAAAAAAGGAACGAAAGCTTTTTTTAACCATCCTCATAAAAGTTTTAACTTCCTAGAGTCCCTTTGCTGGATGGCCTCTGCTAAAATGGTAGCAGGACACTATAAAGACATCAGCAGTTTATATAAAGATTGCCTCAATATAATCCATATCCGTTCTCCCGTTAGTCTAGCAGAATCTCGTTAATAAAGCCTATATATAAGCAAATAATCCATAAACCCATGTGTACTCCCAAATAAAATAATAATAAAAATAATGATAATAGCTGCTCTGGGCGTATAATGAGAGCTGGACCGGCTAAATGAATTTGCCCTTTGAGTCATGAAGCCACCAGCTTACCCCGGGACACTGCTCCTAGTATCAATTAATCATTTTTTTTTTTATTTTCACAAGGAGTCAAGCAGTTAACGACTCAAAGTCTTTGATTTATGAATAATATCTGGACTACCAGGAAACACAACACTTGCAAAAGCTTCTAAGTTACAAGCAGACCCCAGAGAGCTGTTAATCTACATACACAAAGGACCGCTGACCTCCTGAACCTTTGATGGTGGTTATGATAGGACTCCTGCAGTTGGGCTCTTTTGTTAGCCAAGTTCCAGGTATAGCAAGAAGGAAAAAATAAAAGGCTGCAAAAGCCTGGTAGCTACAGATGACCTGGTCAAACCATGTCCTGCCCTTAAACCTTCACCCTCTGTAATCTGCCCTTTGACCTTTTAGCAAAAAAAAGCCAGTTAAAGTCCAAGCTTCTTCTTCAGCCTTTTAGTGTCCACCAATCTATCAAAATTCAGCTACCGCTGGGAAACTTATCGACTGAGTGCAAAAAAATAGGAGAACACAAGACAAACCTAAGGACGCCCCCCACCAACACTACCTCCCTATCAGAGCAATTATTCACCTCTTCATGAACTTCCAATGACCTTTATATAGAAGTTAAAACTTATGGAGAAAAGAAAAATAAAAACAACAAAAAAAGAAACAGCTCTCTCTTTTCTCGCCTTCTCTAACTGTCGGTGTTCACACCACACCTGAAACTGTTTATATTAGAACACTGGAGATTTCATACGGCCGTAGTAAAATTTAATGCGACTGAGGATAATTTCCATCTCTACAGCTTTATCTTTTACAGATGACATGACGTATTCTTTTAATTACTCCGGGTAATGAACGCCTGCAGATGCGCTGAAATACAGCCTGACGTCACAGAATAAAAAAATATTGCTAATTTAATAGTTTTACATTGTGAGCACCCCTTTGTTACTACAGGAGGAGATGTCATTTCCACAGTAGATTTAATGTGTTACATTTTTCGTTTAATTTCCATGCCCCAGAATGAATTATTATGATCGATATTACCTTGTTCTATACCAGAGGTTGCGAACTTATGACATGTGTGCCAGAGGAGGCACGCAGAGCCCTCTCTGTGGGCACGCATGCCAGGCCCGCCACCATGCACACACGCCGCTCCCTTCTCTTTCTCAAATATATTCACGTCTGAAAGACGCATGGACATTTGAACAGTGCTGTGTCTGAACTGGAGCAGAGGAGCGCCTGTCAGCCCCGGGTCCGATGTGCAGCAGTGTGATGACATCATCACGTTACTGACCTCATCACACTGCTGCCTGCATCGGGCCGCAAAGGAGCAGAGACAGCGTAGGCACTGGTAAGAGCTCCCGGAGGAGCTGAACATTAAATGTATAATTGTGAAAGGGGGCACAGTTTTTACAGAGGCAGTGTGTTGGGATAGAGGGCTGATTTATTCAGTGGGACAATGTGTAAATATTGTGAAGAGGCAGTGTGTGTGTGTATGTTGTGAGGCAGTGACCGTTGTCATATGCGAAGGTCGCTATGTATCCCCCAGGATGAGGACAGAGTCCTACTAGACCCACGGTCACATTACTGATTACACCACTCATCACAACATCTGGATGTAGCAGAGTTAGGGATCATTGTGGGACCTCATCATTATGGATTAACGGCGGACAGGTGAGGATTACTTAGATTTTTTATTTTTAGGTTAGTAAGTGGATAAAAGAGAGTCAGGGAGCGCTTTTTTCAATTAAAGGGCTTTTCTCTGTGTGTGTCTTTATTAATTTCGACTACGAGCTTAGTATTGGGGTGTCTTGTAGACACCTCTCCATTACTAACCCCTGCGCTTGATGTCAGCTGACATAAAACAGCTAACGTCAACCCCCAAACTATTACCTCACTTGCCAAAGCACATGGGCAAGTAGAAAGAGCAGAGGCTAAACACCAGAATTGGCGCATTTAATGGATGCGCCATTTCTGGTGTGGCTGAGGCCTGGTGTTCTTAGTCTGGGAGGGGGCCAATTTCCATGGCCCCTTCCCAGCCTATTAATATCAGCCCGCAGCTGTCTGTTTAGCCTATGCTGGTTAGTAAATATAGATGGGAGCCGATGTCATTTTTTTAATAACCAGTAAAGGCTACACAAACAGCTGTGAGCTGTTATTATTAGGCTGTGAACCTTTATTGGTCCCTTCCCAGAATAAATACACCAGCCACCAGCTGTCTGCTTTCCATCAGCTTGTTAAAAAAATTAAGAGGGACCCCACACCACTTTTTTAATTTATTTATTTATTTATTTAATCAATAAATACTAGTAAAAAAAAATAAGCATGCAAAGCAGCACTGATTATATATCACACTGACATTTTTATCTATCATGTTCCTCATTGCTATCTATCTCTATCTTTGAACATCTTTAGTACATAACACTCTTTAATTTCTGTGCTGCATTTTATTCCATTCGTGTCACACTGACAGCACACGAACACACGGATACGAACAGCACATGAATGTCACATACAAACACACGGATGGCACGCGGACCACGGATCTCACCAGTACTAGTTTTCCCAGTACCAGAATCACCAGGACGCATGAAAGGGGCCCAATGTGTATTAAGGTTAGACTCTTCCTTGATGACAGATGTTGGTGGGAAAAAGGATTGGGCGTATTACATTTCAACATGCCCAATCTTTGGGTCCTCTAAAAGATAAGCCACTGTTAAAAGGGCCCAGAAGTGACTCATTTCCTTCAATTGAAAATGACAAAAGTATATACATGTGAGAGAGTCGGGAGGTATAGCTGTGTGAATGTAGTCTAAAGGGTACGATCACACAGCGTTTTTGCAGAGTTTTTTTCCACACTTAGTACGTTTTTGATGTTTTATCTGTTGTGGTTTGTCAAGTACTATTTTCTAACTCTTCCTCCTCTGGATGATGCAATATTCTCCCATCTTAAAAACGCAACAAGAAAGTTTGAAAAACGCAAGTAAACTTTCAACTACATTTTTAAAACCATCATTGATTTCAATGGTTTAAAACTGCAGCAAACATGCTATAAATACTGAAAGAATTGGCATGCCACTTCTTGAATGAACACCCCACAGGTAAAAAAAAAACGCAAGGGAATAATTCACAACAGGGGCCGGAGATTTTATAAATCTCATTCATTTTACTACTGTAAAGTGTTTGATTTTTTACACACTAAAATATGTGCGAAAAAATGCATTAAATAAGCTACATGTGAACAAAGCCCTAATTGTAGCAGCAGTCACTAGAAATCTGTCATGGCTTAATAAGATTGGAAAACTCCTTTTAAAGTAATTCTTGAAAACATTCTGCAAAGTAGATTCATAATAAATGTGCTCACATCTCAAACATTTTCCAATAGCAAAAAGAAAACTGAATAGCAAAGCTTGCAGACCATGTGATTCTCATTTGGAGCACCCGCATCGCCTTTAAGGCAAGCTGTAAACTGTAAATCTTAAGAGGCAATATAGTTTTTATTTGTTTGAATTGTGTTTGTATTGGTAAAAGTGACCTAGAACTGACACAAGTCTATTACATAAAAAAAGGACTGCGCGCAATCGAGTGGGTCGGTCTTCTTATTTTAGATTGATGCGCCAGCTTCTAGTATGATTAGAAAAATGGATAACTCACTAACATCTGTGCAAACTACAATAAAAAGGGATTTAGTGTTACCCCAAGGAAGGTAAAAGAGGCTGCCTGTCCATTAAACTCTTTATTACAGTGCCAACAGCTTTTTCTGTAACTAAGTTATTCGTGTACAGAGCTCAGTGCTGTAAGTGCTGTCATCCTTACTAGACAGCGCTTGGGGCTGCCTGCAGTTTTTTTTAGCAATTTTTTTTTTTTTAC
>VIAB01010273.1:35033-45105 GCA_009801035.1 Oophaga pumilio | reverse complement strand
AGATCTGCCACAGATCCAAATGTGGATCGTGACAATAGGTTTACAACTCTTGGACTGGTATAGTACCATAGCTTTAGAAATAACCCCGGACAAGTATGTTACACAAATGGAAAGCGTACCATTTTGGGTCCCTTTCATGAAACATAACTATAGATCTTTACAAATTGTGGATGGTGAGTAAAAGTTGGATATATTATAGAGTTGAGCAAAATGATTCATAGGACCCTAGTCCATCAGCCACATTGGTAATACATACCCGCAGGATCAGAGCCCTTCTTCTATTTTCCGGTATTCCTGGCTCCTCTTCTGATTAACAGGCCCAGCAAAACGTCATTAATACGGCGTAATGCACCCATGGCATTGCACCAGGCTTACTTAGAAGAAGCACCAGAGATGCCAGCAGATAAGGAGGTTTGCAAGGCTCTACCCATGTGGTTGCTAGATCAAGGTCCTGCAAATTGCTTAATGTTAAAATACTTCTCATGAACAAAAAAGCCTAGGGGTTGACTAAATTTTGGCACAAACAGGACTGTAAGAACTTTTCTATTGCCTTGAAGACCTGATAATCCCTCAGATCTAGTTTCAGTCAACTTAAACCTAATGACATACAAAGCATTGAATATATATGAGTGTAAATAAGCGAAATATCGCGAGTGTCATGAGGATATCGGGTCAAAAACTGTTAACAAAGGGCTGGAACTTGAATACCAAAAACCAGAAGAACAAGTTTGTTTTTAACTATCACATGATGCATTTATTTAAAATGGATCAAAATGGGATATTTTAACCAAGCGTGTTGTTTGTTTTGACAGTCAAAAAAGTTGGTCATGGTTAAAAAAAATTCTTTCAGAACTTTCTGAAAGAACTTTCCTAGAAAGTCCCTTTGTTGAGTGTTGATGAATATTTATGGCCAGACTGGTCGACTGTGATAGTAAATATGAATTGAATATAGTTGCATTGACTGAACAATCGTTTTCCTCATGATTGTTCATTTAACCATCAGCCTACTTCTATTTAGGTACTTGGCCACCTCAAGGGTCATATTTGGTAAAAATATAGCATCAAAGGTTGACAGACTTTAAATGGTAATAAACATTTGATAAGAATTAGTTGAAATCTAACAATTACAATAGTTTATAAAATCTGTTGTCCAAGATCTGATTGTTCCGTCTGTCATTTCTGATGGTCAGACCATATGGATGTATGATTGAGCATGGCATAGTCTGAAATAAATTTAAGTCTGGTGATAAATATCAATATAAAAGATAAAATGACCTTAAAATAAACCAAATACTATTGCAATCCTGAACAGCTTGTGTGAGAGTTTATTATGGTTCCAAACCATTTCTTCAACCAAGCAAACAATATTGTCAGTAGTGACAGGGCTCATTTCTTTTCTATAGAAGCATTGCTTACTTAATATGGCCCTTGGTAAAAGAAAAAAAAATCTTGTATCGCTCCAAACAAAAACAAAATACAGAATAAAAGTTTGTTTTGATTTATTTTGCCAAATATTAATCTTCTGATCTGCACTTCCAAACACCCAGATAATCAATTAAAATCTGTCTCAATCACATAAATCCTCTACATATTTTGATCTGATCTGCAATTTTTCTGAATATATTACTTAATTTATATGCTTGAACGTGTAGAATTTATATTTACACTTTTGGACATTTGCTTTTTTTTTCCTGAACACATGTATCTTTTTAATTAAATTGTTAGTTTTTTTTTTTTTTTAATCTAGGGAGGGCATGAGGGAACTCATTAACGGCAGTACTTTGAAGGAATATGATCTGTTTTTGATTAGATCAAGTGTATTTTATGGAAGAGCCAGAACTGATGAAGAGGACTCACTGATGGCGATGAATACATGATCTCGATTTATCTCACTGTCTGCATAAAGAAACCATTTGATATGTCACAGAATCCCAACCAAGAGTAAAAAAAAGACATTAGCGACAAAGCATCAGAAAGGTCAGTAGAACATGATGGTTGGGGGTGTGAGATTGTTTCCACAAATAACACGAACAAATATTATATGAAAAATTCTGCTTTTACAGATGAAAAATCATTTATATCTCTTTTCCATAATGAGTCACTAGATCAGTTTAGAAAGGCTATTTTTCCTTATTATTTCTATATTGAATGATACTTTTTATAACTTGGCATTATTTTATCAGCATATATATTTTTATTGCTAAATTTCAGAATTCCTATTTTATAAAACTGGGGAGGGTAAACAGGTAAGTGGTCGAGGCAACTTATTGTAAATGTAGCTTCGAGACACGAGAATTACATATTATGGAAAAAATAGAATCAATTTAGTCAGGAATTATAATAAATCTCAAAATGTGACCATTACACGTGTTCAAGGCAAGATAGACCCGATGAACTGATTTCTAGAGAAATATAAAATGTGGAATTCTATAGAAACATAGCATTTACAAAAAAGTGGCAGCATGCCCCATACCAATTACTCAAATTCCATTTTTTTTATGTTGGCATTAAAAATTAAATAGTGGTGATTCTTAAAGTTGTTTACTTTATGTAACTGTTTAAATTCTTGTTTTTCAATGTTGAAAATATAAAATTGGATAAAAATTACAGTTATAAAAAAAATTAAATAGTGGTCACATATTAGGTAGGTGACCCCCACTTTATATTCTCATGCCCATCCCAATGTCTGAGCCTTCTTGTAGGCTGGGGACTGGCATGTGATGTCTGCATCCAATGAGTGCTTGCGGTGGTCAACAGAGCTGCAGTCTCGTGCTGTCTCCCCCAAACTTGGAAGCTTGGATATTTGTTGGGAACCCATGCAGTGGAGGAGAGGAGAAATAGGAGGTCAGTATGTGAATTTACTTTATTATCATTTTTTTAAACTACACTGAGTCCTGGGTGGACATATAACATGGTGAACAAAATCATCTATCTGATATGTGTGGGCAATCAAAGAAGTGATCAGATTGTTTTTGATGGGTAACAACGGCAAATATTATTATAATCAGTTTCATATTTGCTGAAAGATAGCAAATGCATTGAGGATATCCTTGGAAAAAAAAAATATGTAGAAAAAGGTGTATATATAAATTCAGAGTTTAATTGATAAAATCCATCAGGGGGCTGTGATTTAGTTTTGATGAGAAATTGGTTAAATTCTGTGCTGATTTGCAGATGATGAAAAAATATTGTCAAGATTTGTTGTAAGTAAATCAAAAATGTTAATAGCCAATTAATAGCTTTTTTTTTAAGTCATGTGTCATCTTACTGACTATATAAATCAGTGGAGTTCTGTAATACTCTCAGCATTAGGTACATGAAGAGAACTGACCTCAGCAAGATAGCTATAAGGGTTGCAGTGGTGGCAATGGCATTGATTTTTTGTGCCTGAGGGGGCCCCAGAGACTCCTCCGCCACATAAATGACACGTGTGGAATAATCTTACATAGACTTTGCATTGGAGTCTATAAGCTTAAAAGAATGCTTCTAAGCTCAGGTGTCTCTTTTCAGTTGTTGCTTACCTTGCTTGGCTTTTCTTGGGAGGCACTGGAGCCATACTCTTTGTAACCTGTATTATCAAAGGCACATAGTACAGATTTTACAATGGGGTATAGATACTTTAAGTCATGCTTTTACACCAGCTGTCTCTCTTCAGCTCCCGTTGGCCTCGGTTGGCTTCTATTGAGTCCTATAAAAACTGTAACTTATTTCATTATGCACGTGGCAAACATGTTGGTGGTGACAAATGTTGGGGAAAAACATGAACATTTTACTCTTTTCATATTTATTATCATTGTAATATGGTGGGTGCTATCATGTCCCTCTTCCCAACATCTAAATTGTGGCCATAAAATTACAGTGTAGTCTATAACTATACAGCTGGTACATAAAGATTTTATTCTGATCCGGTATCAAGAGACAAAAAAACAGATGTTGTCCAACGTTTCGACCAACAGTTGGTCTTTTTCAAGGACATCTGCAGCTTCTCATTGACACATTGAACGAGAGTAAAAGGTGAAGAACAACTCTCCTGCCAAAGTGGAAGGAGAATTGTTCTGCACGAGATCCACCTCAAATCACTGTTTCAATGAGAAGCTACAGATGTCCTTTAACAATACCACCTGTTGGTCAAAAGATTGGACGATATCTGTTTTACTTTGTCTCTAGATACCTGAACAGAATAAAATCTCTATTTAACAAGATTCATCATTTTTGTTGTCTTCTTGGGTGCTGAGTAGTGATGAGCAAGTATACTTGTTGCTCAGGTTTTCCCGAGCATGCTCAGGTGTCCTCTGAGTATTTGGGCATGCTCGGAGATTTAGTTTTTGTCACTGCAGCTACATGATTTGCGGCTGCTAGACAGCCTGAATACATGTGGGGATTGCCTGTTTGTTAGGAAATCTCCACATGTATTCAGGCTGTCTAGCACCCGCAAATCTTTCAGCTGTGGAGACAAAAACTAAATCTCCGAACACGCCCAAATACTCGGAGGACACCCGAGCAGCGAGTATACTCGCTCATCACTAGTGTTGAGGTCTTCGCTACTACATTATTATACAGGATCGCAGTTCTTTCCTCAAGCACGACCATCTACATAGCAGTGCTGCCGGCTTATCTCTACGTATGCAGCTGGTACAATCTCATCCATTGCTATGTCTGTGTTCTGTGGCATGTCGGGATCAAAATAGTCATGTGTTTATTTCTACCGTTGATCCAGGAGAAGGAAATGCTGATCAACAAGAAGAACGGTGGAAAATTAAATATTTTGTTATCGTCGTACAAACAGTTCTCTTTAAATATAAATGTTATGTGCTCTATCTGGTTGTGTTCGTGTACTTTTTTTCTTTGTTCAGTTAATGGGAAGATAATCATAATTTTATAGCGCATTGAAGCTGGTATGAAGGTATGTCAAGAGACTCGAGCCTTCTCCCTTAATCTCTCAAATGGTTTACACTAGTCTCAAGTCAAGGGTTTTTTCCCTCTAAAATGGCATTATCTCCTTAGCTCAGCTCATATTTATCAAATATGGCACTGAATTACCCATCAAACTCTGGAAAATGTTACGTTCCTCTCATGCAAAAATGCCTGGATGTCGGCGTCTGCATCTCGTCTCAAATTCTTTCCCTGACATGAGCTCAATTTAACTGTGTCCATAATTCCTTCTCGCTTTGCAGAAGAAAGTTTAATTTCTGCACACGGTGAGGCAAACCATTGCTTTCAAGCCAGCCCATTCCGGCGTGCAATTTTCACTGACGTGTGTAATTCCTCTATGACATATGATATAAACACAGCAAAGAATGATGTGTGGGCAAGTTCAGGCAACAGGCCCGTATCTGTAAACAAGCATCGAGATACTTATGAACATGTCAAGAGTTATAGGAGCAGATTTATAATCACTTAAGATGTGGTAATGTAAAGAAGCGTCTTTTTTATCCACTGTCGAACTTCAGAAAGCTGAGTTGCAGTGCACCCCAGTGAGCTGCCACCCAGCATTCCAGAAACCAGCTTTGTAAGTTTGGATGTCATGTCATGTGAGCTACCATGTACCTCTTAGGTTGACTGTTTTCTGAGCTTCTTGCTGTCGTCGTCGTCGTGAGCTGTCCTAGTAGTTCAACGCTAAGCCTTCCAGACAATCTCTACCTAAGGTGTTATCTACATGGTGGACATAGTCATTTGCAAACGATGGCAAACCATGGATCTCATTATGGTAGAATACCATACAGCATTCACTTCATTAAGTGTTTTATGGACTTCCAGAGGTCAAATGGAAATTGTACTTATTCTAGCACTTCTAATGCTTAATTATGCTGGTGCACCTTAAAGGAGTTGTCAGGGATTTTATAAAATGTTGCTAACAGCAGAAAAGTTGTAAAATGAAAATCAATGCGCACCTTTTCTATTTCTCGAAGCTTTGATGATCCAGTGGTCCCCACCGGTCTCAGTTTATTTCCATGCAGCAATGATGTCGCCAACATCGAAGTGACTTCTGCCGCGAATCATTAGGCTTAGTGATCTCATGTCGTACATGCTAGCATCATTATTTAGACTAGTGATTGGCTACAGTACTTAAGTATAGGTACGTCACTGGCCTCAGCAATAATGCTAGTATGTATGGAAGAAAACTGCTCAGTCTAGTGATGGGGATGTAGGTGGCCTCATTGCTGCATTGATGGGAACCACCCGAGTGTCAGTGATTGAGTTGCGGCAGACTGAAAATTTGTTCTACAATCTTTTTATGCATGTAATACAGGGCAGCATGAAGGCTCAGTGGTTAGCATTGTTGCTTTGCAGCACTGGGGTCCTGGGTTCAAATCCCTCCAAGTCTAATATCTGTAAGGAGTTTGTATGTTCTTCCCATGTTTTTGTGGGTTTCCTCCGAGTGTCCTCCCACACTCCAAAGACATACTGATAGAGAATCTAGATTGTGAGCCCCAATGGGGACAGCAATGATGATGTCTCTAAAGCGCCACGCAATATGATGGCGCTATATAAGCAAAGCCTAATAATAATTTGTGTGACCCTGTAGGATAATGTCAGGTCAAGATAAAGGAATTCCATAATTCTTCACAATAAGAAATGTTTAATTGTCACCTACTGATGATGGAGGTGCTAATAATTGTAGCTGACCTATATGGAAGTCAGCATAGAAGGTATATTTAATTAAACTGTTCAGATAAGATCTAATTGTAAACGTATTTGGGTAGTTGTTTAAAGGTAAATGATTTCCCACCTACACCAAACACCCCACACAATTATTTTGTGCAGCATCTTCAGTTGCATTTTGAGCGCAGCATCCTTGTTCTTAAGGAGTTGAATGCAGATAGCTCTCAGCTGATAGAGAATATCAAATGTGCTTTATCACCACTGGTATTTCTTTCCTAAACAGGCATCACTTCTGTGCAAGGGGGGAAACCTGTCACATCAAGTGATCAGCACTATAACGGCTGCCCGCATGGGGCTCATATGATCTTTGCCCCAACTAATTTCTAATACTTGATAAAAGAGGGAAGAGAGATAGCGAGCAGCTGGTTTGAGATCTGTTTTCCCAGTTTAGAGGTCAGCTGTCCTTTGTTTCTTCCTCTCACACTGATACTATGACACTCCCAGCAAAAGCACATACTCAATCAAGCCTGGAGACTGAGTGCTCGACAATGAACGTGAGGAATACTACTTGCATTACCGATCTTTGGGTTTTGTGTAAAAAATCAATGCATGTTAGAATTTATGGTACAATGTCCAGAACAAAAGCCATGTCTCCACTCACGTCATCTGCTCTAGCTTAATACCTTTAGGAATAACTATATGTAGCAAGAAATGTAATAGACGGGTAATGTTTCTAAACTCCTGGGAAGGGAAAATGTGCAGTTTACCAGTCACCAGCTGTCTCCTGTGATCAGATTGAATATAAGTTAGTTTTACTTCCAGAGCTTGCAGAGAATATGTTTGGCTAGAAATCGAAATGTCTAATCTGTTATGCAGTACTGGGAGTCTTGGATGAATGTAAAGAAAATATGAGTTTTTCACAATATTGATTAATTGAATTGTTCTGTATCTTTTCTATTACTTCATTAGCTAATATAGAACAGATTCATATACATTTTATGTGTTTTTTTCAGGTTTGAAACAACCATCACCTACAGGGATGACATTTTGTTTTGGCTGGCTAAACACAGATTCATGATGTAATACTGGAGCATAAAGTGCTCACAATGACATCACTTGTCTTGTGAATTGATTGGCTAAATTCTTAGTGATGTCCTTGGCCTCCAGTGAATGGACAGGCTGCATTTCCAGTGATGTCATTGGCCTCTAGAGAATGGATAGGCTGCATTCTCAGTGAAGTAATTGGTCTCTAGAGAATAGATAGGCTGTATTCTCAGTGAAGTCTGGTCTCTAGAGAATGGATAGGATGCATTCTCAGTGAAGTCATTGGCCTCTAGAGATTGGATAGGCTGCATTCTCAGTGAAGTCATTGGACTCTAGAGAATGGATAGGCTGCATTCTCAGTGAAGTCATTGGCCTCTAGAGATTGGATAGGCAGGATTCTCAGTGAAGTCTTTGGCCTCTGAAGAATGGATAGGCAGCATTTTCAGTGAAGTCATTGATCTCTAGAGAATGGATAGGCTGCATTCTCAGTGAAGTCATTGATCTCTAGAGAATGGATAGGCTGCATTCATTCTCAGTGACGTCATTGGTCTCTAGTGAATGGATAGGCTGCATTCTCAGTGATGTCATTGATCTCTAGTGAATGGATAGGCTGAATTCTCAGTGATGTCATTGATCTCTAGTGAATGGATAGGCTGAATTCTCAGTGATGTCATTGGCCTCCAGTTAATGGATTGACTGCTATCAGTGATGTCACTGGTCTCCAGTAAATGGATTGGCTGTTATCAGTAATGTCACTGGTCTCCAGTTAATGGATTGGCTGCTCTCAGTGATGTCACTGGTCTCCAGTTAATGAATTGGCTGCTCTCAGTGATGTCACTGGTCTCCAGTTAATGGATTGGCTGCTTTCAGTGATGTCACTGGTCTCCAGTTAATGGATTGGCTGCTCTCAGTTATGTCACTGGTCTCCAGTTAATGGATTGACTATTCTCTCAATTATGTCAGTGATCTCTGGTGAATAGACACATTCCCAGTGATATCTCTGGTCTCGAATTAATGGATAGACTGCAAACTCAGCGATGTCATGGGTGTCTAATGAATCGAGAGGCTGCATTCTAAGTGATGTCACTGGTCTGCTGTGAATGGGAAGGCTGCATTCTCATTTATGTAACTGGTCTGTGTAGGAATTATGCTTCATGAAAATGCTGGTTTGGTGTTAAAACACATTGAATGGACTTTATAACTAATTTTATTCCTGTGTGTTTTTTTTATACTTCGGAGTTACTTTCTAATAATAAAATTGAATTTACATCGTGCTGGATCCACTTTGTATTCATCTGGACTTTCCCAACTATCTGCAGCCAATGCTTAGTGTTATCCTCTGGGCTTTGTTAAAAACTAATAGAAACCTGGATAAAAAAGGATGAATGCCAGTATGCACATTTGCCAGTGTGTAAACAAAAATGACCCAAACTTTTTTTTTTCTTAACTTTAGATCAACTTTTGGATTAGTTTGGGTCTTTTGCCTTTCTATGTAGCGATCAGGTTAGCAAAGTTCTGTTTCCCTATCTATTACTTTATAATTTCTACAATAAACTTATATTTCATTGCCTTGTGCTGTCGGAAAGATAATATTTATGTGCAGAGAAAGCTACAATATGCAAAAAAATTATCCAGATCATTGTGATTCACAGTCTTATGAAAGTGGATATTTGGCAATAGTCCATTATTATCCAGTGACTGCACTTTATTGTAAATGCATCTAGAATACCGTATACAATACGTGAACTCTGTCACACCTGGAAGAATGGATCTGAAATGACCAACCCAATACAATATTAATGTACATTTTCACCCTTAACGTTGCAATTAAATGTATAAATTATTGCAACTATTAATCACTTCTAATATCTTAATCATAAAAAGGGATTTTGTAGTTACATTTTGTAGCCAAAAAAGAGGGGGAAAAGTGTAAGTCTTTCTAGGCGCCAAGGTAATATGCTAAATAAAAATGTATTTATCCCCTTAAGGTCATTGTAATTTGGTGCAGTAGTAAGTGAATATTTGGCAGTGTTCCACCAATTTCTCTTGGAATCCTGGCTTAAGACACACAACTTATCTAGCTAGACGAGAAGTTTACAAATGCATGTTTAAAATGTCCTACCTACAAAGGTAATACATTTCTGCAGTATTCAAAGGCTATAATGATAGTATACTGTATACAGTATTTGTCATGCAGTGACTAGGGACTGTGGGCACTTACCTGATCCCTCAAACTAGAGGGTGCCCTAGTCTATTCAAGTCCCCCAGATTAACCTGGAAGGTGGAGAAGTAGGGTCACATACCTTGCTATACTCCTATCTCAGCCCTTATCTGTTCTCTCCCCCACTTAGGGAGGTGAAAGGCCGAAGTGTATAGGATTACACTTATTACAGTCATGGCCAAAAGTTTTGAGAATGACACAAAT
>VIAB01010273.1:23130-33470 GCA_009801035.1 Oophaga pumilio | reverse complement strand
TGTCATTCTCAAAACTTTTGGCCATGACTGTAGACAGACAAGGGAAGTTTCACAATTCCACCCCTCAGTGTGTCTGGGATGCAGTTACTGACAGCTCAGCCATCCAATCCAGTACAGGGGTGTGCTGAAGCTGTCAGTTGTTGATTGACAGCTCGACTATCCAATCTGAGACTGGGAGGCGTCGTCTGTCTCCAGATGTTTATTTTACCTTGTGATTGCCATGCTACTTAACTGAGGTGTTTCTCCAGACCTCTGCCAGATGTACATTCAACAAGGGAGGTTTGTGCTTCCTGTGTCTTGAGTTCTGTATGTTTGATCTTTTGTTGCCTGACCTTCGACTTCGTTCTGACCATCCAACTGTTTAACCCCTTCTGCTGTGATCCGTTATCCTCCTGGTAATCTGACCTCGGAACCTTACCTGACCACACTTTTGTCTCTTCCTTCTGTTTATGACATACCCTCCTGTCTTCTGACCTTGGACTCCTTGAACATTCTGACTTGGCCGTGAGAAGTGACTAGCGTCATAGGAAGTCAGACAGGTAAAAAAAGTATATTCATACAAATACACTTGCAAAACAACAGAGTGGAACATGAGGGAGGGATATGTAGGAGAAACCAAATAGATGAGGATAAGGATAAGCGCCCATACCAATTTCATGCAGCAATCTACAGAACAACTCTCCAAACGCCTACTCCAAACACAAACTACTCTTCCAACACCAAATCAGGCAGAATGAATTATCATTGGCAAGAAGGAGAGTTCTTATTCCTGCAGGGAGTAGCAAACTCTGAACAGCTGATACCACCCAAGACAGAATACTCCAGGTGTCCAACTAAGCAGTTTAACCCTTGCAGCGCCAGAGCAAAGAAGGCCAGAACTAATATTAGGACTGTAAATCCATTTTAACTGCCGCAGGTGTACGTGTCACCATACGCTGCAATAGTCTGACCTCACTCTGTCACGGTATCCCTTAACAGTATGTTTGTGGGTACATTTAAAAAGTAACTAAGCCTTTGATGCAGTTTTCTATGTTTTTTTGTCCTCTTAGTTGCAAGTAAATCAGTGGAGGTCTGGGTCATGAGACACATACCAATCACTCAAAAGTAAATTTCAATATCTGGCCTTCCCTAATAAGCTTGCAATTAAGAGAACAAAAAAACTAACAAATTGTAACAAAGATTTAGTTACTCTTTGAAATATAAGCCTGACATTAATAATTCATATCGGACTTCATTAGAGACGGAGAAAGTCCCCCTAATATTTTGGAGGAAAAAATTACCCCCGTAACACATTTTCAGACCCCCAGACAGCTTCTGTCCTACATGTACAGTGTCATGCAAAAGTCTGCACACACCTAGCCAAAATTACAGTTAGTGTCAACAATTAAGCAAGTTGAAGATGAAATGATCTCTAAAAGTTAAAGATGGCACATTTCCTTTGTATTTTAGGCAAAAAATATATTCATCTTTTATATTTTAAAAATTACAAAAAGGAAAATGGGTTGATATAAAACTTTGAGCAACCTGCATGGTTAGTATCTAGTAGCACCCCCTTTAGAAAATATTAGAGCTTATAAACGCTTTTTGCAGCCAGACAAGAGTCTTTCCATTCTTGTTTCAGGATTTTTCATCCATTCTTCCTTGGAAAATTTACACCAGTTCTGTGAGACTCCTCAGTCGTCTTAAATGCACTGCTATTTGGAGGTCTAGCCACAGATTTTCAATGATGTTCAGATCAGGGGACTGTGAGGGCCATTGTAAAATTTTCAGCTTCTGCATTTTGAGGTTGTCGATTGTGGATTTTGACATGTGTTTAAGATCATTATCTATTTATAGAAGCAATCCTCTTCTCAACTTCAGCTATTTTACAGATGGTATTACATTTGCATGAAGAATTTGTTTACGTTTCATTGAATCTAGTCTTCCCTCTAGCCGTGAAATGCCTGTTTTCTCTGCCTTCCCCGAGATTGTAGAGACTTTTCCCTCTTCATATAATGGAGATCTGTTATCTCTAACACTGAAAGAAGGGAGGGAGAGAGAGTTATGCGTTAGACACCAAATATATTGTAAAAGTTGAGAATTGTGCTGCCAAAATCAATGTATATTTAGGATGCTCAGATCCATCATGATCAAAATTTTCTCATCTCTCTTACTTTGCTCAAGCTATCCAATTTTCAATGAATTAAGTAATGATTATTGGAGGAAGTTTTTTTTCTTTTTTTCCCAGAAACTGCACTACATCTGCCCATGGGTCACATTCACTTAAACATGGATAAACTGCAATTGCAGACGCAACCTATGGACAGCCATGGTGGACAGACATGGTTAGGTTAAAAGAAAAATAGTTTACGCTTTTTTTCTCTAGAAATCTGCTTTAATAGTTCTAATGATCATCCCAAATTTGGGGATAATAAAAGGATATTTGAGGTTGAATTTCATTTGCTTTTATATTTTTACTGATTGCATCATTGTATAAATATATCATGGTTATAATTGGCCTTTATTTTGCTTCATCAAGGGCCAATATTCTATAAGTTGTCATTGATTTTTAAACCACTAGTGCTCCGATCCTTTCTTTACACAGTATTACATGGTGTGCAAAATGATGTTACTATTTATTATAAACTAATTTTGTTTGTTAAAAGTAAAATATTGAATTTTGTTTGAGTTTTTTCAATTTGAACCTATACATTTCCCTTTGTATGTGCTACATATAGCTCAGTAATCCACTTTATGTTTTTCCTTAGAATTTTATTTACTTATTTTTACTTCGATCTAGCTCTGTCAAATGTGAAATCCTTTACTAATCACTTTACACGTGTAGGACACAAATGAGGTCTGTCATCCGAATACCTTGAGCGCACAAAAAAAATCTTAGTGTAGATTGTAAGCCCTTGGGGCAATATTTCACCTCTCCCTGACATCATTATGCACAGAACACTCGTGGGTATTATGGCAATATGTCTTTTCTTTACACCTTATACCTTTTCTCTGTAGAATTTTCCATTGTATTCTTTTTATTACATCTCATGTAGGAGTTATTCTTCCAAGGAAAGTTTATTGGAGTGAAATAAAGGGGAGATATAATATTTTGGCTTTTCCTAGCCCACTAGTATGTGCATAGTTGATGGTCCACGTGAACGGTCATGCATGAATAGCTATAACACATATTGTTGATGATCTAGAGCAATGGTACCAAACCTTTCTTACCTTGAGAGCAACACTCAGCTCTTAAAGAGGGTCACAAACCACATCAAGAACCCCCAAATTAGAGAAATCCAGAGCCCCCCATTACTGGTATAACACAAGCCAAAGCTTCCACACTGAAATCAGACAGTATGCAAGGCTCTCCACTTTAACAAAAATAAAAATGGTGTCATCTTCCCAGGACTGCTTCATTCAAGCTATGACATCCTCTTTCTTGTAACTTGAGCACCTAGTGGTTGTTAATCGCTCCAGTTGCTGTCAACTGTTGATGAAACAGTGACACGGGTAGTATGATGCATTCCTAAGTATGTACACACTGCCCATATGGAAGATGCCAACAGTTAACCATCTCCCTTTGAGGCCTTAGAATGTTACCTTTATGGCATATATGTCCTTGTTGAGCACAAGTGAAGATCGCCAGGTGTTTCATGGAAGATATGAGTCAGTATTAGAGTTTGACATCCAAGAATAAAGGTTTATGATGAAGGGAAAGGCTTTTGACTCAAGAGGTTGTCCATTACTAACGCAGTGTTGACTACCTACTGAATTAAGGGCAGGCAAAAGATAGCAATGTGTGACCTTTCCAACTGTCTCATCTTGGCACCATAAATCTTCTGCTCATATAGGGTGAAAAGCTTCAAGGTTGGGCTACTTCATAATGGTCACAAAGTTGTCCTTGCCTTATCTGATCAAGGTGGTACCTTTTTCGAAAAATAAAGCATTATTTGAAATAGTGAAACATGGAAATATGAGCAAAAGAATTGTTATTCAAGAATATAATACATACTATCTTTCATGTACACCCATTTATCAAATTAAACACAACCCCTCCAAAACTAAGCTGAAAAACACAAAATATAGATAGACAATGGGTAATTATAATGATGAATTCCTATGCTGGTGTTCATGATGTCATAAACCGTGAAAGCAAAGTTCAAGTGGTTTATAACTGTCACACTGGCATAAGATAGAAATTTATCTCAGTAATTGCACGATCGTATCTCTTGAGATATTTTTTTTTTACATAGTGTAAGAGGTCCGTCCAGGCTCCGGCAAAACGTCTCTGAGGATCCATATCAGATAAGGATTTAATATTATCAAACTAATTCCCATCTCCTTCTATGCACTTAAAATTACTGAGCGTAATTTTGACTAGTGCGGTACCTATCAAGAAGAAGTGCAAAGTAATATTTTAATGCAGACAAAAATATTAATTTTTGAATTTTTATTGCTGGGATTAAGAAACTTTCTTTTTTCTTCTCTCTTTTTTGATTTGACTTTCCTTTCTTAAAGTAATAATTACCAATATGCCCTTCATGCACTTAGGAATTACTGAAGTAAAAACTGAATATTAGAGTTTTAAACTTTTTGTTACATTTTACAATTAATTGGATATCATAAATATGGTAACGTCATAATATCTGTTGTGTTTGCAACTGAGAGCAATGTATAGCAGGTTGTGACTGTCAATGCCACTTTATGGCGATCATTTAATATTTGAGAAATATCTAAACCAACTGAGAATTACATCTGGACTGAAATAATGATTGTTAAAGCACCACTCCAACATTTTTATTTTATATCAGTGTTAGTGTGGTGCCACTAATCTAAATTTCCTGACTCTAGTATTATACTTACCAGTTGCTGTCTTCAGCTCTTCCAGGCACTGCTCCAGTCCTATGGTGCCATCTTCTGACCACAACTTCTGACCGTATGTCAGAGGTAATGATCATAAGATCCCTGTGTAAGTCTGAGAGCCTTGTTCTGGCTCTCATAGACTTACATTGAGTTGCGATTTCCGGCTCTCCCATCAACCACTGGAGCTATCCAACATGTGACAACCTATAGGAGTCCGACCAGAGCGGCGCCGATAACAGATGAAGACGTTGGCTGGTAAGTATAATTCTAGATGTAGGGAGCTAAGTGGTCTTTGTGGAAGAATTGACACCACAAAAGCCATTCCTCTACAGTGGAGATGGAGCCAAGAGACTTACCTATACAAGAAATCACCAGACTGGGTACTGAACAATGGCATGTAGGACACTGGTCTCATTGTTTTAAGAAGAACTGAAAAAAAAACTTTAGATGGATGAGTGTGTACAGTCAACAGTAGAAGTTTGGGGCTACATTTTGATAAAATTAGTGATGTACTCAGAATGAATTCAATTATCAAAAATGACACATACAGATTTGTGCCCTAAAAGAAATACCACCCAGGGGGCTTCCGGTCTTTTCCAACATCGCCAAGCTGATGGAGAACAGATAACAAAGAAATGAACAAGGAGTTCAGCAAGACTGTTCTGTCTCCACAAAGTTCCAAACATAACTTTAGGCTAAATTCTGAGATTACTGGTAAAGAAGCAGGAGGCAGTCAACGTTTGCAGAACATATGTGGCAAGTTTACCAAGATGCTTCACAGACGATTTACTATAAATCTGTAAAACAGCTTACTTAAGAAAATGGATGCAGTTTCAAAGCCTCTTTATAGTATTTTTTTATATCTTTCTTTTTTATGTCATTAAATTTTGAGAACTTCACTTCAAAGAATCTTCTTGCATGTATTAGGCTGGCCATAAATGCAACTTTTTTAACGATACGATGTTCTGAAATCTCAGAAATTCTCGTGATTTTAAAAATTGTAGATGATAATCCATTGTATATTTGTAGCAGGACAGTCCTCACAAACGACAGGAGCAGCTTCCTCCAGGCTTGGCGGGAAGTATCATTGTTACCTAGTTATGACTCTCGTGAGAGCCCCGCAGCGGCAGCAATGTCACTCGTAAATATCACTACACACAACTTATACATATTGTGCTGACGGTGATTATAAATTTTTCAGCAGCATGATTGATTTGCATCAACTATAAATTACAGTTTTATCATTGCTCTTCATGCCCAACGGTCAGTTATCATTATGATGGCTTTAAAACGAGCAGATAATTAGCCAATGTAAAAGGACCAGTAGACTTACACAGTACGATGTCATTTACACTCCTATATACTTTATATACTAATATTGAATCTGATACGCTGTTTGTCATATAAAATAATGAAAGTTGTGTTTGGAAAGTTTATTGACCTGCAATAACTTTTTTTTTTAAAATGAGTTCAGAGACCTCGTGTTCACCTCTTTCAATATTGTGACACCTAAAACTTTGTCTCGATACTGTAATGGAAAAAAAAAATAGAAATGTTGACAATGACTTTTAAGTCTTAAATAATTTTATATACGAGGCATAAAAAAAATGACTCACAAATTTCAGGCAGTAAATAGACGTGCTAGTCTGACTTGGACAGGAAAGCGCTCAACACTGTTATAAAATAAACTGATTTACACTGAAGATTTATAAATCTACACCTCCTGCACTTGTCCTGTGACTTCAGTATATTTCTTTCCGTTTACCAAACTTGCATTTATTTCCAAACCACAAAGGTTCGATTTGTAAATCATTACGCTCGGCGCTCGGGTTTGTTGAAATATTTAAATGTTCCATAAGTTAAGAAATCAATTTCGATATTTTACTCTAGATATGCAAATAGAGTCGCAAATCTGCAGCCAGTGTCAGGCGAACCTTAAATGTAGGGTTTTGATTTACAAATCCCTGCGTTACACGACTGGCAGCAGAAGTGAGTTTGTAAAACACCGTTTTACAGCATCAGACTTTGCCAAACAGGTTCTCGTTTTTATTAAACATTCTGATTTATGTTCGGTGCTCTCCAGAGATTTTTTTATAAAATAACACAGAGACAAGACGGTTTTTATTTGGGTTTCGTCTAGGTGGTTGAGAATGTACAAAAGAGATTAGTGAAATCAGCTCAAAACAATGCAAAATGAACATAACAATAAGAACAAATAGTGAAAACACTGACAGCATGAAACACGAGCTGACAAAGGTCCCCTATAATGAAACCCTCATACAGGAAAAGCTCAACTTGAAGATCATGGTCCTCCATTTCCTCCTAATTGTATTTTTTTTTTTTATAATTTGACTTCATTTTAAAAAGAAAACTCATTATATATTTCAAAATGTTCTCAAAATATAGTTTTATGTAAACATTTATTCAATGTACAGTCGTGATATACTTTGAGACAAATGTATGACTTTCTCATCTTAAGGATAGACTCACACAAGCATATAAAAAATCGTTCAGAGTTTCATCCAGAAATTTTCATCCAGATTTTTTTTCTAATTTGTCATCAGTGTGCAGTCCGTATTTTTTTTTTTTTTTACAGCAGCTATTAATCATTTACAGTTTCCTATGTTACAGAATTGCAATGTATCTGTAAAAATTGGATGCTAGACTGTGGCTCCGTATGACATCTGTTTTTGTAACGCACCCATAGACTTGAATGGGTGAGTCTCATCCGATTTATAGAAGAAACTGGTGCAAAACACAGATTCGGTTAGTGAAAAATCACTCATTTGCACTGCACTATTGAATAACATTGGTCTGAGTGATGTCTGTTTTTTCCACACAGAGCTCTTGGACCGAAAGTACGGTTGTGTGAATAAGTTCTAAAGCACAGAGTATCTGGTTCATCCATTGAGTGTTAGACACACATTTATAGACTTTTTGACTGTTGAAATAACATTTTCAGGACTGACTGGCAAACAAAGATGACTAGAGGGAAATAAATTAGCTAAGTCTCTATAAACAAAACAGTTGTGAGATGACACTTTGTCAGATGACAAAGGCACTTCTGCACCAAAATACCTACTAGTCCTTACTGCTTTCTGTCCCCAGTTTGGACAGGTTCTGATACAGTGCACACAAAACGGTATCAGACTCGATAGAAAGTCTGTCACAGAGAGAAGCAAGAAGACTGCAGCCCCCTGATTTCTCCTACTCCTACACTGATTAGAAATGCTTCACCTTCATATTAAATGGCGTAAATTTATTTTAGCAGTGCAGGGGTTAACCTGCTCAGTTGAGAGCTTCTGGAAGCTTTCCTGCATTAAGGCTCTCATCTGTGTATTGTTAGCCACGCCCATCTCCGACATACTTTAGGCCCTGGCTAGCACTCATTGTCAGAGCTAGCTTATTCTGCATGGCTGGAGGTTGTTTATGGTTGTTGTTGGAGAAGGCATTTGGTGGATTTATCTGTGACTGTTGCTTGATTTGGAGTGTGTGATAATTCCCTTTCTTCTCCTACTTTGGTTTAACCCCATCCTCCACTCCCGGTGTTTACCTCTGTTGTTTATGTGAGTATATTTGTATGAATGGCATCGTCCTTTATCCCTGTTCGTATTACCTTGTTAGTTGTATTACAGTACACTACTGCTCCCCATTTCCCTGGGTGGAGGAGGGGTACAGGCTGAGGGAGGATTCAGGAGCTAAGGCAAGGTATGTAGCCCTGGCATCTTCACCATCTGAAGTAGTCTGGGAAACAAGGCAAGCTAGGGCTCCCCTAGCGTTAGGGACAGAGAAGGAGCCCCTGGTCCTGGGAAACCCAACAACAGATCCGTGACAAATTCTATGAGACAGTTTGGAAAGTTACATTTTAACCATAAATAGATTATCCTATAATACCATGGGAAAGCATGGTGGCTCATTGGTTAACACTGTTGCTTTTGGGTTCAACTGTGTTTTATATCCACACTGGGGCGCAAACTACAGCTCAATGCTGTAAAGAATAAGAGCCGAAACACTCATGAGTACATGTAAAGTTGTATTCTTTGTGGCATAAATAGTTTGGTAAATTATTTAAACGCCATATTTAAATGTAAAATTTTAGTAATAAATATGTTTAGCAATGGCAGTCCATCAAACCTAATGGAAAAAGGTGGTTTTAATTGCTTATCTATTGCACTTTGTCTTTGTGCCGTTTAAGCCCATTCTGTTCCTTTTAAACCTCTAGAAATAACTTAAACAAGACAAAGTGTATACCGTTAGAAGCCAAAGAACTAATGCTAGGGTTTCTCTTCTAAAACCTATCAATACATCAACCTAAACATCTCACTATTTTATTGTCCAGCTATCACACGCGTGTCCTGTCTTACCTCAAGGTTGCCTTTCAAAGATCTCTGAGGCTTAAGTGACCTAGATTTGTTATAATTACTTTTTGAATTTATGGTACAGGTATTGATGGATGTTTAATTTATTAATGGCAGGTATTGTGCCCACCAATATTGTCTGGGCCAGGACAGCGGCTGTTTTGTAATGATAACTATGTTTTAAGTGCATGAATCACAAAGATTGTCTGATCTTGTGCACATTAATACATTGTAGGAACAGAGAGGCTCAAACCTTAGACAAAATAAACCGGTGCTAGACTGCTAATTGTGCAGGACAGTTTTCAAAACCATGATACAAATATAATAATAATGCAATTTGTTCCTTAGCACTTGAAGGGAAAAAATGGTGTTTACTTTAACCACTGAAAAATTCACAAGATATTGCACCCATAAAGATGCATTTACACCATGCAATTAATGTTATTATTAGTTTAATTCCAAATGATTATAAAGGTAATTACTCAATGTAAATGTACAAGAAAAATCAAAGATTTTTTTTTACATTCCTAAAAACTAATTTAAAGGATGCTGACACCTTCGGAGACCATTTTTTTTGCTTACGTGACTGCATATATTTTGAGATAAAATTATTTTTACTGCTTGGTTTCATTAATAAAAGTTAACATTTGACTTCTATGGTGGACTCTTTGCTTCCCTGTACATTGTTGGCTGCATTATGAGTTAAGATGGCCATGAAAATTAGATGGATGTCAGCTGAATAATGCTTTGTCCAATCGCTTGGTCGACAGCCATCTTGGCTGTCTCTCCCATACATAGGAGTGCTCACTCGGCTCATATTCTCTATGAGAAAGCCGACGACTGACATCTTTGCTGGTGACTTATATCTGGGAGGACAATGTGATTCGCAGTCCAAAGTCAGACATCTCACCCGACAATCAGCTGGCCAGTGACCCCATAGATATTAGTGAATTGCCTGAATCAGTTGATTTTCAAGAGTTTGGCCAACGCGTATGGGGGCCTTTAATTTAGAATTTGCAAGGGAGCTGGTCTTTAAGGCAAACTTGTAACTCTTTTAACTGTTTTTAGTTATTTTATGTTGATTTATGACCACATCAAAGTTACCGTATATACTCGTGTATAAGCCGAGATTTTCAG
>VIAB01010273.1:0-12518 GCA_009801035.1 Oophaga pumilio | reverse complement strand
GACAAATGGCTTTTTTCGGCCTTGCTAACTATGTAACTATGTAATTTAATGTTTTTTTTGGCTTTTTTTATGCTTTTTTGTCCGGAATAATTTTAAGCAAAACAAATTCAGAAATCTTGCAATTTTGACACTGGATAGTTAGCCTTTTATTAGACTCACATTTCCTGATCTTTACAGAAGACTTTTCATGAATCTCATTATGATCAGAGACAGGATTATTGCGTCTGGTAACACCTCTATATGCAGTAGGTAAGATGGTAACCACCATTTTTAATGGGGGATTTCGCAGCTCACCAGCTAGAGATAGACAGACAGACCCTTTTAATCTACTACAAAAGGGATAACACCATATGGACAATGACCTAGCAGAGGGCAGTATCATTGGAATGGAGCAAATTTCTATCTTCATGTCTTTGGAGGTGACTTTAAAATAAGGCACAATATACCTAAAGACTAGCACAAATATTATTAAATATTATATGAGGACTTAAATAGTAACTGCTGCCCTACAGTTTAGCAGCAACGTAACTTCTCACATGCTCCTCTCTCATTGTTATATGTAAGACCATGTTCTGCAAATATTTTGGGGATTAACAATGTCGAAAAACACAAGTACAACCCCAGCATTGTGAGAGAGGTTAAGTGAAGACTGAACCTATCATTTAATTCCTTCTCTAAACTTCACTTTTAATAAGTGAACATTATATCCTTATTTTCAGCAAAGTAGCGATATAAAATTCTGTCTGTCAAGCTCGTTTAAAAGGCAGAGAAAATAAATGATCTGACAAAGTCAGACTATTAGACAAGTGAGGAAGAGTGATTTCTATAAAACTGCTGCGCTCTTCCTTAATTTCACACTCAGTAGTCTTTTGGGTCGACTAAATTTTTAAATAAGTGATAAAATTATATTAGTGCCATTGCATTTTTATAGATTTCTTTGGACATTGTTCTATTTTTACTTTAATTCTTAGATTTTATCATCAATTGTTCTCATAAAAGATTATTCCTTAGCTTATGTTATATTATAATAATTGATCGGGACAATACCCAGCTCTCCCTGCAGTGGCAATGTGGCATGTCACTATAATTAAATATTGCATATGAGGGGGTACCCAAAAGAAGCTGGTATCATCTTCTGAAGGGTGGAGAGCTTGCAGCATAGGATTCCACCACTATCTGAATCCTTCAGTATGCAAGCCGACGTTTTTGGGGTAGTTGCGTCGACTCAAATGATTTCTTTTTTGAGTTGGTAAATCTTTCACCTATTTTTTTTTACTACTTATTATTACAATCGACCCCCCAAATTGATGAAAATGTGACAAAAATTAATCTAGGCATCCTGGAAGATCACATCGGATCATTGATGACCTTGTGGAGTTGAGTGGGATTTCATGAAGTTTCTGTCAGCGAATTTTAACGAAGGAAACGGGGAATGAAATGAGTCGCAGCAAAGTACTTTGAAGGAGATTGGAGTTTCAATATGTACAAATGCATTCACTATTTTGGATAAATTAATTCCAGATTCTTTTTGTTACCGTCTTATAAAAAAAAACACTCCACCCTCCAGAAGATGATACCTGTTTACTCTTTTGAGTACCCTCTCGTATGGGAAAAATGCAAGTTTATCAACTGGTTGGCATTTGTATCTATGTTCTATCTAGAAGGAACAAACAAAGCTCCTGTAATCCTTCCCATTTTGGTATTTTATGTAACACTTAAAGGCTTATTCCCAAAATATCCATAGTATTAGGGATAACGTGCTGTCCCCCAGCAATTCCAAGATGAGGGATCTGGATCCCCGATAACTTGTCCACAGTTCCGTCTTGAATGGAGCAGAGATGCGCATATTTGCTCTCCATTCATTGTCTAGAATGGGACTGCAGAGGCCATTTCTCCAGATTGTTGAGGGTCCCAGCGACCATACCCTCAGTCATCAAAAAGTATTCCCCAATCTGATGGATAGAAGATAACTTACATTTTTGAAGCAACCCTCTAGGGTGAGGTCATTACATTGAAATATCAATTATATTCCACAGTTTCCCGAATGTCACAGTGCAGGAATCTGAAGATAATTATTAGGTAGCATTACTGTCACTTGCTAATTATCATTTGTTTCTCTTTATTCAGCAGATGTCAACTATATCTAGATATGTGTAGGCTTTTTAAGTTGGGTGCAAACAATATTTGCAGACTACATTGCTATAACATTCCACATATGCAGCAATTACAATAGAATTTTGGTATAAATTGCTTTGAAAAGTTGCTACATTTTTAGACATTTATGAAGTATATTTTAAATATGCCATAAATGTCTCAGAAAGTCATACAAGTGGTATAGCAATACTGTGGTCCCTTGAGGTTTGTGCAATCTGACAACATAGCCCATGAACCTGAATTTATTGTGCATCCCAGGTTAGGAAAACCTCTCCAGGTTGGCTTCATGGTGTCCATTTTTAAAGTTGACTGACTGATTGAACATCATCTGTTGTCATCCGATTGATGGATACATCATGAACACCTATTATCAAGTCCTTTAAGCTCATTATGAATACATCAGTAAATTGGCTGATTGAGCCAAAAATGATAAACATTAAAAAAAACTATTCTTTTTACAGATGTACTGAAAGAGAAATATGGCAAAACAAAAGTTCCATTTATTATGCATCCAGTGTTAACGTTAAACGTTTCCGGTCCACATCCGGACCTTCATCAGAACTGATGTGGTAAACAGGTAGTAGGATTCAATATCTTGTTATGGAAATCCTGTCCTCTATTGTGAATCCAGGGGGAATTTCAGGTAGCCTGGATGCCAGTGGAGAGCTGGCGTGGAGCAGCGCACAGGGACGAGCGATCGTAGTCATGGAGGGTAAGCGCGAAAACATTTAACGTTAACAAAGGATGCATAATAAATGGAACTTTTGTCTTTCCATATTTCTCTTTGAGTGTCAAGTTTTTTTTACGGTTTATGCTACGGGCCTGACACCCTACTTGAGCACCACCAACTTTTGACCGTATGAGTGCCGTGATTTTTTCTCTTGTTACAGATGTGATTGACTAGTACTAGAGATGAGAGAATCAGTTTGCAGGACCCTCAGCCAGGTATTTCATGACCACTGGATGATAGCCCCGCGAACTGCCTCGTACTTTCCGGCATCAATGGCTTCTCGTTGCATTAGCCGGTATAGTGACATGACATTGTTGCTGTGTGCTGCACCAAGCTGGCTACTGAAAAGACAGCTAGGGATGCCAACAGGTGGGCGGAAGTTCACATTGCTCTTATCCAGCAGCCCCTGGACCAATGTCCTGCAAATTTATTTTCTTAACCCTAATTAGCTTCTTTTTTTTCCTATTTCAGTATGTAAACAACAGAACATTTCTACAGAGCAAATCAAATTCAAGTTCTAGCAGTCTTCAGATGCTTTTAGATATTATGTCAGCACTTATGGGGTTTTGGAACGAATATTTGCTAACTGAAACATACTAGACAATTGTCTTGATGGGGTAATTTTTTGGAGCAGAAGCAAAATACATCTGTGCGGTCTACCTAGTTCCCAATATAATGTCAGAGAACCTGTGTTCATTCATTAGTACCCAACTGAATAAACTTCTGAGGGAGGCTGATGTAGAAAGTGGCACGTAGTGTTTACTGTCAACACAATATGTAAAACCAGGCACAAACCCACACTTTGTAAAACTGCCATTTGGAATGAACCTCGATGGAGGGAAAAAAAAGCAAACGTGATGATTATAGGGTTTGGCCTACCAGATAATTCAGGCACAAAGACATGCTTTATGTAAGTTCATCATTACAGAGCATCGGATGTGGCCCATGTTTTCATTCCTCTGATGAAGGATTGAGCCGGCGATGCTGATACACAGCTTGTGACATGCTGTTTAAACATTGCCCCGCTGTAATTGGCCGTGTCATGACACATTACATTTAAAACGTGCCCAGAACATTTCTGAAGCCATCATGGGTCTTTTATGTAGCAGAAAGCATCCTATCACAATTCACATTTCATTTGATGTCTAAATCAAAAGTCACTGCCATCTACATGTTAATATATCTGTGGAGTGATCTGCGGTCAGGCTCTGCCAGTGAAATAGTAATAGGGAAAATAACATTTCAAAGGAGCAGTGACATAGGAGCAATGAATGCCCAATTTTTATTTTTTTAAGTGAATAATGTCCACTTTGATAATTTCATTGGAAATCTCCACAGTAAATACAGTAGAAGCTTATAAAGTATTTGTATCGACCTCTCCATTGTGTTTGACAGTTATTTGGAACATTTGGGAACTCACATTGGAATAACCTAGGCTTATTTTGGTATATAATGTCATACACAACTGGTATAAATAATAAATATTCTTGTAAATATTTATATGGAGCATGCTGGTATAACCTGAGCTTCTCCTGTATATAATTATCTATGTACAGCTGGTATAACCTGGGCACCTCCTGTATATAATTATATATGTACAGCTGGTATAACCTGGGTATCTCCTGTATATAATTATATATACAGTTGGTTTACATTCTATATCATCTTGCATACAGTGCTATGGAGCATGCTGGTGTTACATGGGCATCTTCTGAAGAAGCTGTCTGATTGAGATGAGATTTCTTACTGATCCAACATTGCAATTGGGACGACAGATCAGTACTGTATGTATTTCTGGTCATCGACTTCAGGGCAAGGATAATCCAATGATGCTGTGAAAATAGGTTTATAGTACAATTATCTACTTATATGCTGTGTATTTGTGTGAATGAGGGAATAAAGCAGTTATATCTGGATAGAAAGGAATATAATGCTACGGGAAGCTGTCTAGCATAATAGGAAGAATAATCTATTTGTCTTAATACAACATGGATTTCAGCTGTCTACTTTGCATGTAATGTTTGGGGAAAGCAAAGAGACTGTCAGCTGTCACTTCTCCGTCTGCTGACAGTGACAAAGGTACCAAATCATTATTGTCACACCAGTGAAGGCAATGATCCCCCTTCCTCCTCCTCCCCCAGCCAGTCCGCTGAAGCTCCCACACTCCCCGCCATTGTTCTTTGTCCCAGCCTACATCCTTATTAATGTGATACAATGTGTCACACACCTATCACATGGACATGATAACCACAAATGACTGTCACATGTGATGCTGATGTGCTGAGATTTTCAGGAAAAAAAAGTTACAGACTAAATATCCTTGAGTGTAAAATAGAGGGAAAAAAATCTGAAAAATGAATGTTACAAAAATGGAGAGAATAAATGGCTTCATAAATCCATATAATGTGCAGGGCTCTTTGTCAGAATATATTATATAATCACAGGCACGTTGCTTTGGAGACTTCCCATCGCAATGACTAAAACCCCCATCTATTGCTCCCGGGGGTCTGTTCTCTGTTCCCTCATTCCCCTCCTGGCAATTTTCAGTTTAAATTTTTATTACTGTACTTGTATACTTATTCGATCACTGTCCACCTTGCATTATTGGGTACCTTAATTGCACACCAGCGAATGTGAGTAAATATCGGAATAGACTTCATTTTGCATAATAGACTTTATTGCGTAAATGTATTTTACATTATTTGGCATGCGTTTTACCAGTGTTCCTCATTACGTACCTCTTGGGAATATTGGCACCATAAACTCTGTGTTCTAGTGGTGGTAGGCTGGGGAGGAGGGGGATAATGTTTATTAGATGCCAGCAAATTAAATCACAGGATATAAATGAGTCTTTTTACACCATGTATGTGGACCAGGTTTATGGTTCAGTAATATCTACATTTCAAATTAGAAACAAATTTAGCAAATTATACCAAGTGCATAAGGAAATACAGACAAAATAAAGCTATAACACAGCAATTATACAAAGTCCATGCTTGTAAAGTATGCTACTCAACTTCAACCACAAAGTTTATTTTAGAGAAATACGCTGATTGCCTATCCTTGCAATGAGAGATTGGTGCTAGGGCAACCTTTCTCGGACCCTCATCAATCAGAATAACCAATATTCGTTCATGCTTAGTAGACTCCAATATGGGAGTCCATGTCTGGTACTGCCGCTCTGTCCTATTCGAGTTCCCAGATAAACATTGAAGAGGTCCTTTGTTCTGTTGATCAGCGGGTTGCTGTGGTTTTGACCTGCACCAATCACACATTGATTACCCCTTTTAGATGTACCTGTTTTCTTGATCTGGGTCCATCTACCTGATATTCCTGTGTATTTGACCTTAAGTTGATTTGTTCTTGGCCATGTTGTTTGTGTCTGAATTTCTGGTACTTTAATGATTACTCCTGCTCCTTACTCATGGCTACTACAGACTACTTTCTTACCTAGACACTGGATACAACACCTGGTAATTCACAATGTCCTGACTATTTTCCAGCCTACACCTTTTGATATTACGCCTGGTACTTGTTCTTCTACACCTTGTCCTGACTCTTGGTTACTCCTATGTTTCTGTTTAGGTCCCGGTGATACTCCTTTTCCTGTCTCCTGATTACTCCAGACTGTGATTCTGCTCCTGTCCTGACTCTTGGTTATGCTTATGTTTTTGCTTAGACCTTGATCACAACACCTGGTACTACTCCTTATGCTGACTCCTGCATAGACCTTCTGATACTATGCCTACACTTTCTTCTGAATAGATTCCTGCAGAAAACAATGGTAACTATTTTTGGAGTCTCACGGTTAACTCTGTGGCCTGCTTCTGATCACTGTTCCTGAAAGCTTATGAATCTGTCTGTGGCCAACTATTGGTCTCCATTCCTGGTATCTCTTGACGCTATTCCCGTTGTGGTTTCATTGACCTTTTCCACACTACATGATTTGTATTGGTCTTGTCCTGTCGTTTCGGCATCTAGTTTCCAGCTGGTCACTATGGCAGAATCTGCATTATGGTGATCCTCTTTCGGTAATGTCAATACCCAGGTATGATTGTTAAGAGAATGAGAATTAACTGAATCTCAAGAAACATGGCAAACTTCAACATATTAAATAATTATTTTTGCTAATTTGCCAAGGGTGTAATGGCGTAAACCAACAATTCCGCCATTGTTTTTTGGGGATTTGTATTTACTGTACTCACCATGTGACATTAATGTGAGACTAAGATTATTCTCTGTATCATTGTGATTTTACCAACATTATTTATTTTGGGAGGGGGTAGTTTTACTACTTTTTGACAATAAAAACACTTTTTTATGAATATTTTATTATTCAGCATTTCAATATCTGTCACTTTTTTACTTTTATGTTGCCAGACCTTTATGGGGGCTTTTGTGTCAGGAGTTGTAGTTTCTAGTGGTACCTGCTTGGGGTACATCTTACTGATTGACTTTTATTCCTTGTTTTGGGAAAAAGTATAAGCAAAATTAAATATTGTGTCCATTTTATCGTTCGGGTCATTATGAATTCAGCAATATCAATTACATGTACTATTTATTTTAGTAAAAAAGAATGACGATTTTTTATTAGTTTTCTATTTATGTTTTATAAAAAATAATTACTGAACGTTTTTAGAATTTTAGATTCGGTCCTGGTAGAGAACTTTAATATGGAATTAGTATTTGTGAAACTTGGGAGGCATGCAGGGCATAGTTCTGTATATATAGTTTATATGGCATTGAAGGATTTTGCCGTTTTCCTCACTTTTAGTCGAACATTGTGTTTATATATGAGAGACAGATTCCTCGGACCCTGAGAAGTATACATAGAAAGATGGCTTCTGTCATTGTGCTCTGGGGAGAAGATAGAAAGGGCGATTACAACACAGACAGTTGTGTTTTAGACTCTCAGACACCTTGACAATAGCCTGATTTAATGCATTAAAGATAACAGTGCAGAGTTTCTGTCCTTTAGCAGGTCATTTCAAAGGTAATCCTTAACTTTAAAGAGCATTTCCCACCCATATTGCATTTATACATGGATGCTGATGCCCTTAAGACAGGACAAACCTAAATATTGTGTTCTAAATGTATACAGTACATCTCCAGGACTCAATATTCTTCCACATATATGGTTATTCCCAGAATCCATTTATCTCCTATCCACAGGGTAACTTACTGATCACTGATGGTCCAACCGCTGGCACGCCTAGCAAGCCCGAAAATGAAGCTCTGATCCTTGGGAACCGAGTTTTGCAGAGCCCTAACTTGAATGCAGCACGGGTGTGCATGCTTAACTCCATTTATTGTCAATGGGAGTGATGGAGAAAGGCAATCATAGCACTCTGCTATTTCCAGCAGTCCCATACACAATGGATAGAGTGGAAGTTGAGAATGTATACCTGCGCTCCATTCAAGATGGAGCTCTGCAGTGCTTATTTCCCAAGACTGCCTAAGGTCCTCCATCGAAAGCTCTGTCCACATCTTTTCAATCCACTTAATCTGAAGTATAATTCAATAGCATTCCCTGACATATACCTCTCACAGAAGTTATGGCTCTTTATAGCCACTGGCACAAGGTACTGCAAATATACAAATTTCTGCATTGACTCACTATATAGGAAAGCCAAATAAGTCTGCTACGCTTACCCATATGGTTGTAGAAAATTGTATACCTTTATATACCATCTAGAAGGAGGCTAAAAGAACATGGGTAAATAACTACCTATAGATACATACTGCAGGCACATATGCTGAACGTGTTCCCATAACACGATGCAAGCATTGGCAATGTTTGCAGTTAGGACTTGTTTAGGTGCAATAACACATTCCAATTGCTTCAGTCCTTAGTTATATCATACATCCTGAATGTAAAAATGAGAGAAATTGCTGTAGTTTGGAACCATTTAAGACACATTAAAGAAATTAATTTTACTCAACAACTATCTACTATTATTGAGATTTATGATTGGTATAAAACTGGCCAAAGCCATAACATTTGGATTAGTGAAGTAAGGCGATAGGATTGTCTAAAGAGATGTATTTTTAAAGCACGCTAAAAAATGTGAGGACTAGGTATTAGTCGTATCATCTGGGGTAGTGCATTCCATAAAACTGGCACGGTATGACAGAAGACTTGGAGACGGAGGTGCGGGTTTCGGAATATAGGAAATGTTAGTCTTCGATCAGTTGCAGTACGGAGGGCATGGGTTGGGTGATGAGATGAGAGAGGAGATGTAGGGCGGTGCAAAACTGTGGAGAGCTTTGTGGCTGAGAGTGATAAGTTTGTATTGTATTCTGTAGCAAATGGGCAACCAGTGCAATGGCTGGCACAAGGTGGAGTCATCGGTGTAGCAGCTGGACAGAAATATGACCCTGGCTGCCACATTCGGAATGGATTGGAGAGGAAAGAGTTTAGTGAGAGGGAGACCAGTCAGTAAAGAGTTGAAATAGTCCAGACAAGAATGAATAAGAGATAGAGTAAAGAGAGAAATAAGAAAAGATCAGATTCTTCATTTCAATAATTTTACCTGACGGATAAATGTTTTGCTTGTTCATCGATTGAGTCACAACCTGTTTGCAATAGCCAATTATGAGGAAATGAACATTGTCCACAAAAGTTGTTCTGAGTTATCAGCCAGCGTAAATGCACCCTAAGGATTTCTCCTTTCAATTTGAAAGTTTAGCATTGTATTTAACATATATCATAGCTTCAACCAACCATAAATGACAACAGGACTAAATCGTCTGCAGATCAGCATAAACGTCCAAGGCAAAATCCAAGTCAGATTGATTTCTGCTGTGGATTCTTTTAAAAATGCATGTCCAATGCATATTTGTGAACATATCCTACAAGTGTCGGCCGATCTACAACTGTGTGATCGATTTACTAACTTTTTCTATAAAATACTTTTAACACTATTATGTTTAAGTTTTATAATTTTGTTTCCAAGTATACATGTAAAGAAAGGAAAGTCCTGTCCCTTTGTATTTTTTGGGTCTTGCGAAAAGCCCCAGAATGTGTAGCAGCTCCTCTAGCACATCTATATAGGTTAAAAAGTCCAGGGGGAGATTTGGTGCCACCGAGACCCTTCTTTGCTGATCTCCCCAGCTGTACCAGAGAGAAATCGGAGAGATGTAGCTGTTAATAAGGGGTATTCATCATGAGACTGCCTATTTTTGGCATTGTCTTTGACAGTCTCAGAAATGTGGATTTGTCCCTTGAATGTGAACTTCCCGTTAATTACGCTCAGAGAGACTGTTTCCCCTCTCGCCCTGCAAGTTAGTTAACGTACAGCAATTCTCCAGGTGCAGCGGGGCTGATTGCATCTCTCCCAGCAGCGCTGCACATTTTGCAGGGAGCGGCCCTGTCTGTGATTGGAATACCCGGTATCAAACATCTTGAGACTCTGAACAGGAAACATGTTTAAATATTCATTACTTTCTGTAACTACCAGGGTAAATGACACTGTTCTGTGTGGATTGCTGAGTATATACGTATACTCTAAGCCCGGGGGCAATGCAGCCAACTCTGTAGAAGAAAGAGAGAGATTCTAACAAGTCTATGTGCTACAATATTAATCAATTTTATTATCAGGTATCCTCAGGTATACAGCTTTAAAAATCCATGTGATTAAATATTAATTTCTTAATGTTAGAAGCAGAGGATCACAAGTATTGTATGGACAGGTTCTGGTGTATTTACAGGGACTGGGAACAGGGAACTCAGAGGGACAATTTCAGTATTCATCCATACGCATTATCAAAAATCCCATCACTATAAGCGTCCAACAGTTGTCACCATAAATTACCAGGTATCCCAATGATTAACCCCTTTACCCCCGAGGGTGGTTTGCACGTTAATGACCGGGCCAATTTTTACAATTCAGACCACTGTTGATTTATGAGGTAATAACTCTGGAATGCTTCCATGGATCCTGGTGATTCTGACATTTGTTTTTTTCATGACATATTGTACTTCATGATAGTGGTAACATTTCTTTGATATGACTTGCGTTTATTTGTGAAAAAAATGGAAATTTGGCGAAAATATTGAAAATTTTGCAATTTTCCAACTTTGAATTTTCATGCCCTTAAATCACAGAGATATGTCACACAAAATACTTAATAAATAACATTTCCCACATGTCTACTTTACATTAGTACAATTTTGGAACCAATTTTTTTTGTTAGGAAGTTATAAGGGTTAAAAGTTGAACAGCGATTTCTCATTTTTACATCATTTTTTTTAGGGACCACATCACAATTGAAGTCACTTTGAGGGGTCTATATGATAGAAAATTCCCAAAAGTGACACCATTCTAAAAACTACACCCCTCAAGGTGCCAAAACCACATTCAACATGCTTATTAACCCTTCAGGTGCTTCACAGGAATTTTTGGAATGTTTTTCCCCCAAAAAATTACTTCAGATCCAATTTTTTGTATTTTACCAAGGGTAACAGGAGAAATTGGACCCCAAAAGTTGTGCAATTCATCCTGAATACGCTGATACCCCATATGTGCAGGTAAACCACTGTTTGGGCGCATGGCAGAGTTTGGAAGGGAAGGAGCGCCATTTGACTTTTCAATGCAGAATTGGCTGGAATTGAGATCGGACTTCATGTCGCGTTTGGAGAGCCCCTGATGTGCCTAAACAGTGGAAACCCCCCACAAGTGACACCATTTTGGAAACTAGACTCCCCAATGAACTTATCTAGATGTGTGGTGTGCACTTTGAACCCCCAAGTGCTTCACAGAAAAAATAAAAAATCATATTTTTTCCACAAAAATGATCTTTTCGCAGCCAATTTTTTATTTTCCCAAGGGTAACAGAAGAAATTGGACCCCAAAAGTTATTGTGCAATTTGTCCTGAGTACGCTGATACCCCATATGTGGGGGTAAACCACTGTTTGAACACATGGCAGAGATCAGAAGGGAAGGAGCACCAGATATTACTGTTATGGTTTGCTGGTGCCATGACCCACTGGAAGAGCCCATGAGGCGCCAAAACAGCCAAACCCCCCATAAGTGACTCCATTTTACGAATTACACCTCTCAATGAATTCATCTAGGGGTGCAGTGATCATATTAACACCATGGGTGTGTCACAGAATTTTATACCATTGGGCAGTGAGGACAAAATAACTACATTTTTACCACCAAAATTTAGTTTTAGTCAAAGATTTTATATTTTCACACAAGAAGTGGCTAAAAATTGCAACAAAATTTGTGGCTGTACAGTGCTACTTAGCCATGTGGAGAGACTCGGGTGGAATGGAGCGCTATTTTCCTATTCAAGTGAATGGGTCTGTGCACATGTCAGGGTGTTTCCACGGACCGTGTGTCCGTGGGCAAAACACGCTGACATTTCCGTTTTTTAATGTCAGCACTGGCCACAAAGCATCCAGCACACGTGCATACGCATAACAAACATTCAGGGTTGGACTGGGTGGGCCCTGGCACCTGCTGGCATACAGGGCCAGCAGTTACCTAGGGCCGTCACTGCTCCAGGGGCCCCCAGTCAGTGGCATGTCGCTAATATCGGCATACCACTCAGCTGATATGGGGGCCCCATGCTAGTGGAGCAGCAAGGGGGTGACAGGAGGCAAGAGCCCCTGTCCCCGCTGCT
>VIAB01010271.1:64733-78950 GCA_009801035.1 Oophaga pumilio | reverse complement strand
AAGTGGCTTCAATTGTGACAAATTCCATACTCCTGCTGCAGAAGTTTTCTATATGAAAAGATTACATGGGGTGCAGCTTTTAAAATTTGCAACATGTCATTTTCTGATGCAGATTTAATTCCTTTCAATGTAGCAAAGGGAGGAAAGCCCAAAATGAATCTCCAGCAAAACCCACGTTAAACTGTGGATTTGGAGCTAAAAATCAAGACCTGGCCTCCTTCTCTGAATAGCGGCATTAGCATTAGTACCTGCGGTATAAAACACAAGGCGATATATAAATGCTGTTGGTGCCTGATTGTGTCACTTTTGAAGGGGGTTTTCACATGATGTATAGATGGTCCACCACACAGGATCACCTTCTGAGGCCGCTCTGGCAGACCTGCACCTGTCATGGCTATTGATTGGTACTGTGTAATTGAGAAATGTATTTCCCTAGGGAATGGAATATACCCGAAGTACAAAAAAAAAACATTAAAATGGCGCACAAAATGTAATAGATTTGAGTTTGTTTGGCTTTTGTTCAGTATATTGTAGATTAACATCAACAAAGATATACATCTTTACTAGATTAACATCTAGTCACATGAGATTTGTCCTGAAAAAAGTGACTAAATGGCAATGAAAATTTATCTAATTGCTTTGAGTGCATCCATCCTGTAAAAAGCTTCCTGTGCTGCACTGTTCCTGTAGTGTGAACACCGTGTGCTTTTGGAACAAAAGAAAAATTGCATTTGGAGCACATGCTCTAGATGTGGAGACTTGTACTTTGTTTAACGGTGTTTTTTTTTTTCTTGTGTTCCAGGTTAAACTGATCTGAACGCCACACACATCTCCCAACTCATCACCTGTAACATGTCCTTTCTTTTGTATTATTGAAGCAGTTGTCACATTTTGCATTGTTATCTGCTACTATTGTTTTATTTGTGTAAATAAATGTTGTTTTTCTAGAACCTGAATGTTTGTGCTGTATTATTACAAAGCAAAGTGTTCTTGTCCCGGTAAAGGAGCATTTATATGCCGTGTGTGATTTATGTTCCTGGCGGTGCTGTACTCCACTGTAGATTTTCTGGACACGTCTTCAGGCAATATCCACAGAATTTCCATCCACTGTGGACATATCTTTATAAGTATGCTGATAGGGTAGAATATTTCGGCAATTGCCAAAACAAAACAACCTACAGACGCCACATTGCTGCTAAAATGTTTTTGTCATAAGTGTCGTCTCACAACAACAATCCCTGTATTTTTAAGGCTACATTCACACATTCGTTGTACACGTCTGTGTGATGTCCGATTTTTACTTTTTTTTTTTGACGGAAAAATAAAAGTTATGGCTCTGGAAAGAAGGGGAGTGAAAAACAGAAACACAAAAACTAAAGTGGGCTCTGGCATGAAGGGGTTAAGTGGACCCTTTATGTTCATCGTTGCATCTACCTTTTTTGTCAGCTGCCCTAAAGCCAATATTCTGAAGCCGACTGTGAGTCGCAGTTATAAGCTCACCCTCTGTTTGCATCGCTGTGCCAGTCTCTGTTTTTGCTGTGTCCAAAGGACAATTAATGTTTGTAGCAAAAGAAACAAAAATAGACTTAACAAAAAATGTTTATTTCTGGACAATACTCCAAATGCTGATAATTAATTGAAATATGCCAGCCATATGGGTACATGGACGCCATCCCAGCTGGTGAACCGTTGTCATGCAGTAATTGTACCGGTATTTCTGCAGACCAGCACTCTTCTCGCTCTGTGCTCTGCATAGGGTACTCACATTATAAATAATAGGATTGTATCTGGCGTCAGTTCCTCTATCGATCCATAATAACATGCACTTGACACACATACTTTATTAAAATATGGATTCCCAGAAGTGGCCGCACTTATAAGGCGCCATAATAGTCTGCAGTCGTCTGATTGGCACATTGCAGACTGATGGAAACTGATGGAGCAGAAACTTTTTTTTTTTTTTACCCCTTTTTACTTTGTAAGCTGACTTCCTTTATGTCTTCTCAAAAGCTGGCAAAGTCAACCCTCTATAACTAGTCAATACTGGACATTACTAGGGTACTAATATTTGGACCCTAACTTGTGTGTTCCCTTTAGTATGTGTGATGACATGGCAGAGAAGTGTACTATGGTATAAAGCACCTTTCACACTGCACTTTCTCCTGCGTTCAGTGGCCCCATTGGGGATTACATTTGAAACCCCTGCAAAACGGGATTCGGTCATATGCATCAAGTGGGCCATTAAGTAGCCTACTGTGTCTTGCTCCCCGCCTGCAATAGATGTATACGTCCGAAAATGATGCTCGACAGAGCTCAGGGTGACTCCATCTGCACCATTATAGTCTGCTCATATGCCCAAATCCTGTTTTGCAGGTGGTTTGGATTTAAGCCCCAATGGGGCTTAAACATGGGGGAAAACATTGTGTGAAAGGGCTCTAACCCATTTACATGTTACTGTCATTCCTTAAATTATGTACAGGGGGTGTTCCCAGTGTGATTATTTTTTTTTTTTAATGGGATGACTCTATATATCAAAGAGGCGGTCATCAAATTCTGTGATCGTACATCAACCAAGGTCCGCATAAAACTTGAAGAGGTATTCTGATCCGAGGTATTATATATGCCATGATCTAAAAATTGGGGTTCTATTTCAGGAACGTTCTCAATTCTATCCCCTGCTCCCCTATTTAGCAGTCCAGAAAAAAAGTCAAGGTGACCATAAAATCAGCACAGCTGTCCCTATAGCTTGAGAATTACTAAACAGAGGAGTCAGAAATGCCGGGGGTCCGCATGTTGTGCACCCTGGCTAAGAGCGATTTTGTTAGGGTGGCTCTTGCTCTGGCAGGCTTGGCTCCACTATGTGTTATATGGGCTCACATTTAACCAACGGTTTGCTTCAGCTTTGTGTGCAAACTGCGTCAAACCTTATCAGAAATCAAGGTTTTAGTCTTTATATTGTACCTGCCAAAATTGGCACATTATATAAAAAGTGGTGTGGTCTCTGAATTTTAATACAAATTAGGTTGCAAGCCTGAATAAAGCATACTTCTCTTGCCCAATTCTAGCAGGTACAGATTTCATTTTCTTATTTTGAGATCATCCCAAATGAAATAAACTTTAAGAGGCGTGTGACTTTTGAAAAACATTGGCACAAACCAATTTCTCCTTTCTTAGACTAGCATCAGAAAGGTCAACCTTAATTGCAACCTTTCCTCTATGATTACCTAGAGTAGCTTTGCTAAGTTTCCTAGTTTTGTACCATATTTCAGGATTTAAAGTGTTTCATACATGCTCTGACTCTTGTCTTATGACCTTCACAGGTGTCCCTGTGTCTCAGACACATTTTTGCTTTCAGTCGGACCAGTCTGTTTTTGAGGAGTGTGTCCAATAGTCCTGATACTAGGCAGGCACTTCTCGAACTTGGTTTCTCTGAGGAGCAAACTGAAAAGATCCAGAGTATGAAATGCCCTCCACACAAGACAGCCAACATCAAGGAGCTATGTCTCATTGGACTGAGTAACAAGACAGTACTGAGAATGCTCGAAGAAAGTCCAGAACTTCTAAAGACTACAGACAAGGCTCTGAGAGACAGGGTAGATGCACTGAGGGCCCTTGGCCTGGGAGAAGGTAAGATAAATCTTAAAGAGGTTGTCTGCTACTAGGACAGCTCCTTCTCAATGTGAATGCTTGCCCCGTTAAAATAAAAACACTTATACTCACTTCCTGTATCGGTGCCGTTCTATCGGTGTCAGCAGTCGCGTTCCCGGAGCTCACATGAGGCCGTTACGTCACATGAACCCTGCGCCCAATCAGCGCTGGCGTCACTGTCCCCGCCTCCGGACATATTGAACATCATGAGGAAGTCCGGGCTGCGGCTGCTCTCTGACTTCCTTTTGATGTTTCATTTGTCCAAACGCGGTGACAGTGACACCAGCACATCCCAAATATAACCCCATTTGACATTATCAAATGCCTTGGTGGCATCCAACGATTAGACGCCCTTCCGACTAGGATCCTCTTGTGCCGCTTGCAAATTAAAAAAAAAAAAAAAGCCTACATGAGTTTATAACAGTTGACTCAAAGGACATAAAGTCAGCCTGATCAGGATGAATTACTGATTCAATAACTGTACTCGGTCAGGAGGCCAGAATATTTGCCAATATCTTAACATCTGTTGTCAGCAATGAGATAGGCCTGAGAATCAGGTAGTTCTCTATCTTTTCCTTCCTTAGGCAGAACAACTATTACCACCTCATATAACGACTTTGGTAACTCCCCTGATAAAAATGCATTATAAATCATTTCCATGTAGTTCGGTAATATTTATTCCTCAAAATGTTTATAGATTTCTATCGGAAAACCCATCTGATCCAGGGTCCTTATCATTACTAGAGTTGAGCGAATTTGTTCGGGTTCCCTCTTATTCAGCAAGCTATAGCGCTTACCGAATAAGCTGCAAATTTGCTCAACTCATTAGTCCAACAGCCTGACTAACTTCTTCCAAGGAAATTGGCTAATCTAAAAAAAACTTTATCTTTATACTCCAGACAAGGGAGAGTTATTCTTGAGAGGTAATCTGACAAATCATCTTGCAAGTATTTGACCATAGACCAGGGATGTCAAAATCAAATACACACAGGGTCAAAATTAAAAGCTTAGACACTCCCCACACAGCCCTCCATATAGTATGATGGCCACAAAAAGTGCTCCATACAGTATAGTGGGCCCAACATAGTCCTTCCATACAGTATAATGGGGCCCTGTTGCCTTCCATACACTATAATGGCCCCACAGTGCTCTATGCAGTATAACTGCCCCCACATAGTGCTCCATGCAGTATAACGGCCCCACATAGTGCTCCATGCAGTATAACTGCCCCACATAGTGCTCCATGCAGTATAACTGCCCCACATAGTGCTCCATGCAGTATAACTGCCCCACATAGTGCTCCATGCAGTATAATGGCCTCACATAGTGATCTATAAAATTCTGAATGGTATTTTCTAAGCTAATAGTTTTCTTCTGTTTTATGATGCATTTCCATACAGGTTCTATACAAAACACTCTGTCGAGATGCCCGACTCTTTTGTCTCTGTCCCGATCCAGTCTAACAGCTGCTATACAGTGTCTCAAGAGCCGGTGTCATTTTACATCGCAGCAGGTACTGAAAATCTTAAACTCTACTCCTGAAATCCTGACCCAAGATCCTAGTCACGTGGAAGATGTGTTTCAGGTGAGTGAACATTTCTGATGAATTATTATTATTAAGAATGTATTTTTAAGATTATATTTATCTTTGCAATCATTTTTATAGTCTCATTGCTAACAAGCCCTTTGTAGTGCGCTACTTGTTTGTTGGCAGTATGGTATTTTATTTTTACCCATTTACCCCTTCACGACATAGGACGTATAAATACATCATATGTCGTGTCTCCCCCTTTGATGCGGGCTCCAGAGCTGAGTCAGCATCTTTTCTGGCACATGTCAGCTCAGTTGATCGCGATCCACCCGTGGCTGTCAATCTCTGACAGTGGCATTTAACATGATCGCTCTGGAAGTGTGTCACTAGCTCCTCCCATCGCTGCCCCTGTCACTTGATCGATGGGTGCCAATGGGTTGGCATGACAACCCGGGGTCTGCAGGAGACCCTCGTGGTTGTCATTGCTGATTTGTTATAAGTGGAACAACTTATCCATGTTTGGTATCTGCGAACTCATAATGACCTGGATAATAATATTGCCAGATCAGTTTTAGCATTTAGTGAACATGGTAAAAAAAAAATAAAAATTGTGGAATTGCACTTTTTTTGCAATTTCACTGCACTTTAAATGTTTTTCCCGTCTTCCAGTACATTATGTGGTAAAATCAATGGTGTTGTTCAAAAGTGCAACACGTCCCACAAAAAACAAGCCCTCATACAGCCATATTGATTGAAAAACCAAACCGTTATGGCTCTGGGAAGAAGGGGAGCAAAAAATGGAAAATGGCTCGGGGGCGAAGGGGTTAAAGGGCAATGTCCTGTTGATGGCTGCAAACGAACTAAAAGCATCCATTAAAAAATACTCTTGAGAGAAACATGAAAGTGGATACAAGTGAAATCGCTGATTAGTGTACCTTTTTGGTGCAAATCTTTTACCCTATCGGCTGTGAGCAGAACATATGTCCCCATGACAGATTCCCCTCCGCAACTATACCTTTATTGTTGCCATATGTTCTGTTTTCAGCCAATATCAAGAGGCTGAGAGACTACGTTTTTTTCACTTTTGGCCCGACTTGGTGTCACAGATTGGGGGGTGCAATAGTACCTGCTTACTTATCCCCATCCTGACTTTTTTTTTTGTTTTTGGGATTTGCATTTTTGAGCAGGAACAGTCATATGACACGATTGCTCCACTTAAATGCCTCTGTAACAAATTGAGAGCATCATTTACGGTGAGTAAACCGCAGCGATCGGGAGGTAGCGCGTATCGCTGCTGTTAGAGGCCATACAGCTGCCACTCGCCATGTATGGAGGATTGGGCTCATCTCCTGATCCCCATATAGGAAGGGGTTTAAAGGGTCTTTCTGAGTGGAAATTTAATTCCGCTGTTCAGAACTGCTATTTTTCCACATCAAATCCTGCTGTCTGTGCAGTATTGTCACAACTACAATGGATTTGAGACAATGATGCAAAAAAAATGTAAGGCAAAATAATAATATATTGCTCTTTCTTTGCTTAGAAATCTATTTTTTTTACACCTATAGTACGTATATTTTCGAATGGGTGGAGACCACAGAGAGATAATTTCTTCTCAAGTTTTCCAAACCTCATTAGATGAGATCAGAGTTCGTCACCAGTTCTTAGAACGTCTTGGTAGATTCCAGCCCCCTAATAAGAAGAGAGAGTGTCCCCTTTCCAACCCTAAGCTGAAGGAAGTCTTCCAGCTCTCAGAGGAGGACTTCCTATCCAAAACGGCACGTTCCTCAGTTGAAGAATTCAACACTTTCCGTAAGATTCTGGAACGAGAAGAGCAGGAAGGTGAACAGGACAAGGAGGACATTGAAGATGAGCTAAGTAATGATGAGGACGATGATGAGACAAATTCTGATAGTGAAGATGACTCCGAGGATGAAGACTACAAGGAGAATGTTCTTGATGAAAAACCAAAGTACCACCATAAGAAAAAAATAAAATAATGGCTATTATTGTTGTTGTTATGATTTGTATTCATCATGCTAAATATTTTCTGTGTTGTTCCTTACAGAACTTTAAAGAAAGCATTGTGTTTTTTAAATAAATTCCATAAATTTCTACTAGTAGATGTTTGCATGTTGTCTCACATAATCCTGCTCAGACGGAAGATTTGGTTTGTGGTTGTGGCCATACGGTGGTGAAGTTATACTTTGAAGTTGACCAACGCATATACTGTTGTATCAATTTAATTTTAAAGCAAATTAATGTAAGTTGCAAATATAGAAAATATATATGTATATATATATTTTTTTACAATAATAATTTCTGCTTCAGAACACAGCCTGCAGAAATTCAAGAGCATGCTGCAGAAACGACCACAATCAGGTTTTTCAGTCAAAGAAATTTCTGCAATGATTCTGCTTTATTGTGGCAGTGCTGTGATCTGTGACTACAGCTTATCTACAGTGTCTACAGGGAGTCTGTGGTAGTCTGAGACATGCCTCCTGTCTCATTATTGGCTCAGACGGATCCTCTCTCCATTTACCTGCAAAACTCTGGCTAGTTAGTTGCTGTGTTGTTTCTAGAGAGCTAATTTTTTTTATTACAGCAGGGGCATAATGATAAAACATTCACTACTAAACCACTAGTCAGGTCTTTGGCACTAAACGATTTCTCTGTCCTCATTCATTCATTTTTGTAGCTGCACAAACATTTTACGGCCTTTGTCATTTTTTATGAAAGTACCGGTCAACTCCACCTACTTATTGAAAAGAGTGAGGTGTAAGACCGGAAAAGGGACTAAGCCGACAAATTAGTCGGAATTAACATAAAAAAGTGTTGTAAATTACGTCAGAAATGTGCCAAATTCATTAACAGGTGTATGCCTCCTCATGAATTTGGCGCATCTTCCTCCAGCGCTCTCTTCATCAAGACAAGCATCCCCGACACAGTTTAGTGTAAAACATAAACGGAGCTTTACTTACCCTTCCTGTTTGTAGCGCTATGTTTCTGCCGCTGTCCTGGTCTCAGTAGTTGTGTCTGTAGTGTTGATGTCACTGCATCCAATCAGTGGCTGTGCTGATATAGATTGCACGAGCCGCTGAGTTGAGCGATTGGCTGCAGTGCTGTTGACATGGTGTCAGCACTGCAGACAAACAAGAGACAGAGCACTGGACCTGAGGAGGGTAAGTAAAACTTTGTTTATTTACATTGAACTGCACCCAGTGACAACTTTACTGAAAACTCCTTTAACAAAAATGTTAAAACGGATTAGCTATACTTGAACATGTCATTTAAAAGGGTTTTTCTGGGACTTAGCAAGTGATAACCTCTTCATAGGAGAAGTCCTCAATATTAGATCGGTAGTTCTCAGATACTCCGCATCCGCCGCTGAAATCCGCTCCAGCAGTGGTCGGGTATAAGTGATGAACAGGCGGGATACAGCGGCCCCATACATTGTCTACTGGCCACTGCAGAGATCCCCCATTTCAGCAGATCGGTGGTGGTCACACCAATCTCATATTGATGACCTATTCAATGAATTGGTCATCAAAAGTCTTTCATGACCCTTTTAAGAGTTAATTTCCGTGACATAACACGTTTAAAGCTTCAGGGTTAGAAACGTACGCCGGCTTCTTTCCAGATATAATACCACACCAGTCCATGCCTTGTGCTTACAGTTTTATTTCAAAAATAGTGTTGAGCTACAATTCTAGCGACAACCCATGAAGCAGGGGTGGCACTGTTTCTGCAATAAAGCATTTTCTGCTTTTGTACAACCCAGTTTCATCTCTTTATATAAAACGTATGACATTTCACAAGACTTCACGTCTCCATAAACCAGATGCCACTCCTGCATTATCCAGTCCAAGCATGGAAATTGAATGAAACCTGGCAATCGCTCACATTATTGGGATGTGCCTTATACTCAACAGTTTCTGGGTGTTCTCCTGCTCAAGACATTAAAGATGGACTATGAGGGAGCAGCTCCATTACCCAGTTGTGGATATTGTCTAGAAGTGATGACTGGTGTCTGGTTGTCATTCTTAGCTCAGATATTGAAAAAGTATACAGTGATGTTATGTAAGAAGGCAGGGGCCTAACTTATAATAGAGGGGCCCAAAATAGCCATTTAGACCATATAAGAATACCAATACTATTAAAGACCAGTGATAGTGGGGCCCTGTTGGAAATGGTGCTATTGTGCCCAAGGGTTTCAAGATACGGCACTGAGGAAGGGCTTTGCTACCAGTTGGTAAGGCCTGTCTCACACCATGATTTTATCACTTTTGACAGCTATACATTTGTATATTTTAAATATAAAAAAACTGATCTGCTGTAAATGAATGCAGTCTAAAGCAAGTAGCTGTTGTTTAAAATACCGTACACTGCATCTTTTTACACTTGTTAAAATAAGGTTTTATTTTTAAAGACTGAAAGGGGCTGTCCGGCCTTAGGCTACAAGTCTGCAGTTACTGTATGTGACTCCAGATGTGTGAATCTTCACAGCGCACATACAGCAGGGAGCAGCGGGCATGAGACCGCCAAGTATGCGTTTTGTATACATATACCAACGCGCCAACTAGATGTGCACAGCATCGCTAAATGCAAGTGTATTACGTAAAATCAGAAACATTTCAAATAAAATGACTGCAGACTTGTAGCTTAAGGTCTTTAAAGGATATTAACACTGCAAGATAATCGAGAAGGAGTGTAGGTAAAAATACCCATTTCACAATTATCTTGCAGTCTTAACAGGCTGTCGATCACCCGGTGGACGGGTTCATTGGGTGAAATGATCTTTTGCACAGCGTAAAAGATAATTGTTCTCGGTGGTGCATTGTCCTGTGTACACAGGACACACACTGCCGAAAACTATTGAAGCCTATATTCGCTGAGCGATCTAGTATAGATCCCTCTGAGCACATACCGTAGTTTTCTTTGATCTGCCTGTGTAAACAGGCAAACTACCGATCGATAAAAGTTTACCATATCGGCCGTCGTGTTGCTGTCTGTGTAAACAGAACTTAGAAAGGAATATCAGGAGATCATGTGACTTATTTTCTGGGAAAAAAAACATGAAACAAACTGTTTTAAATGTGGGTGAAATTGTATGACAATATCTTCCATAGACTGTAATTTTATAATAACAGATTCGTTTTTTCAGAGGATGGAAAAAGCACAGGGTTTTTTTGCATGATGCAAATAACACAAAACCCTCAAAACGGATATGTGCACAAATGGGTATGAAGTTTGACGTGTGTTTGTGCACATATCCAACGTGATCTGTTTTCCTATTGTATTTTATGTAAATACAGACATATACATTTTTTTTTTCAGTATCAGCTGATCTGTCAAACCACAAAAATGTGGTGTGAAACAGGCCTTTGTGCTAGCCAGCAATGGCTTATATGTAATCTACCAGGTGAATACACTCGATGGATTAATAAGAGAACGCATACACTTATTTTATAAAATGTTTTATTATAAAAACAAAATAAAAACACAAAGCGCCAGGTCTGACGGCAAAACATAACACACACTGTTAGAGCCCAATCTTCTTTTGGGGCAGCGCTGAGAGCTGTCGATCCCTCACCTGGAGGTCCAGCCTGACTGCTGCCACCTGAGCTGGTAAAATGTCCTGTATACGACGCTCTGATTACTGCTGCTGCTGCTACGGCATATGTGGGACGCGGGGATTTTTTCTCCAGGTAAGGCTCTAGAATCTTGAAAGAAACAATCCTGCATACATCTTCTCGTGACAGAGACTGATGGGACATCCCACATACACAAAATGCTTTGGAGTCTCAAAAAAACAATAAAAAAGGCTGAGAAATTTCTTAACGAGCTTTTTGATTTGTCTGGCGCTGTCTATCAATTTCTAAGCTACATAATAATTGATAAATTTTTACCATTTCAAACTGTTCTTGCAGATGCAGTGACGAAACAGCAGCAGAGACGTTATCTGTGGTCATCAAAGTAGAGAGGTTTCTATCTCCCACGTACTAATCCGGTTTACCTGTGCCAGTTCATAGGAGCATGACAGCGTAAAAATCTGCAGTTCATTCCAGCACTGGAGCTAGTAAAACTAACATGGACAGCAGGCAGCTTGTGACCCATTTCCAATATTGGGGCCAGCACTGGGCCAGTTTGGGTCATGAGGTGTGACGAGATGATCTGAGTAATTTCTTGGGAGTTTGGTAGCAGAGGCGGCAATCTGGTGATCTGCCTTTCTCTCGTATTAGATAGGAATAATGGTCTTGCAGATCTTTGGCTTAAGAGAAAAAGGAATGCCACCCCAATGGACCTCAGTAGAGGAGGCCAGGGGGAGAGTTTCTCCTTTGGTCACTTGGTGACAGAATTACATGGCCGATGCCAGCTGTGCCTTTGCACGTGGACAGAAGTTGCAGGGTCCCAAGAAGTTAGGGAGAGGGGCAGACAAGCTCAGTGCCTCACATGGGGCCATGTGATTTATGAATCCATCCCCCAGCAGTGGCTAGTGCTTCTGTGTCTGTAAAAGGATGAAGAACAGGTCATAAAGGGATTTTAGCACATATAGCTTTTATTTATAAGTCTTTCTCTTCATAGTAATTGAGAATTTATAATGAAAGTGTGATTTGGGCAAGTTGGGCATAAGAGCAAAGCATTCTAGTCTGAGACCAGCCTGACAGCCAGATGTTATCGTCTGTATTACACCAAAAGCAGTTATATAACTTTTTGATGATATTCTAATTTTGTGAGAAGCACCTGTATAATGAGGTGCAGAACTTGTTGACATACTCTAAGTTATGGCTGTAGATCTCCAATAACTTACCAGATCTGATCTTCAAGGTTTACTTGGGACTCTCTTTTCTAGGAAGAAATAAAGATTGAATTTTAGTTGGTCTCTTGTACTCTAAGCAAGAAAACATCCAAAAACACTTTGAAAAGTCACAATTTTTTTGTGCAACGTGGAAAGTTCATCAGTAGCGAAAGCGTTTTTAATGTTAGAAATGTTACTCCAATACTTTACTGGAGTAGCTTTCCTAGCAAGGAGGCCACTGAGAAAACATACATCCTACTCCGAAATTCCCCTTCATTAAAACTGGCTTACATAACACTGGTCGTGCGGTGTTACCAAAATTCAAGACATTTACGATGGTAAATTTTTCTACCCATTTACACAAATCAAGGCTAAATTTGGGATTCCCTCTTCTGCCTTTTCATAATTTCTAATCTTGAAGAACCAAATAGAGCCTTTTCTGCAGACCAAACCATATCTCTCTGAACCTTCTGTCCTTATGTTAAAAAATTTAGGTCATAATATTTTTTGGAGCATTCAATACCCTTATAAATGGTTTAACTTGAACAAACCTTTTGTAAATCTCCTTTCATGATTAAATGGGAAGAGGACCTCCACCTTTCAGTAGACATAGACGATTGGGAAAAGGCGATTATAACAACGTACTCTTCCACTATTTCAATAACTCTCCAAGAGTCGTTTTATAAACTATTATCACGATGGTACTATACTCCCTCAAGATTAGCCAAGATCAACTCAGACAACTCCCCAAATTGTTGGAGAGAATGTGGACAGATTGGTTCTCTATTTCACATTTACTGGTCATGTCCAAAGATTAGACCATTATGGATAGAGGTTGAGTCCTTAGTTGGTCAAATTTTAAATATTAATGATTTTATTTTAACCCCTCAATTGGTCTTACTCTCTCTGGGCATTGATCAGTTCACTCCATCCATAAGACAACTTATTCTTCACTTTTTTTTAGTTACCAAAAATAATATTGTTCTTTTTTGGAAGTCCCCTAATATTCCCTCATTACAAGATTTAATTAATAAAACTTCTTTACATAAATCTTATGAAAATAAAATTGCTATTTCAAATAACTGCTTTAAAACATTTGCTAGTAAATGGAACCGTTGGATAGAACTATTTCCATAAGCGCATTGGTTTGTATTTCTAGTTTATATTTGTGTAATATCTTTGGCTATGTTTTTGATCTGAGAAATATCTATTTCTTCTATGTATTTTATGGATTGATTGTATGACAATGCATTATTTCCCTTTCCCCCTTCCCTATCCCTGTTATTATAAATTTTAATAAAATTTATTGGAAAAACATAACACTGGTCATATTGAATCGGACCCAGAGTTCCATATCTCCTGCACAGACGCAGTGAAGAAATCCTGGCTACCAAGCAGCCATCCATGTCATAAAACACACTGGTTTTTACATGTGAACCTAACCAGTTCCACTGGTGGCTGCTGGAAACTGTTTATCATTTTACTCTATGCAGTGAATTTGCAGAAATTGCAAAGATATATGAAAATGTAACCTATGAGCCCCGATTCATCAAGACTGGCGACTTACTCGCCGATCATGATGTGTGGGCGTAGTGGAGTCAGACATTCTTGATTCATGAAGAGGTGCTTCTTCATGAATCTGGAGCATGTGATGAGCGGTGTGCACCATGCCACATGCCTTACTCCAGTGAGTTATTTGGCGTATGAAATGCTACAGCTGGCATGAATTACACAAGCTGTGGTGTCATGCCCCAGCCAAGCCCATTTTGACGTGAAAACGCAGAAAAAATTTAAAATTTTTGATGTAACTGAGCTGTGACAAATTTTGTCACTTTTCAAAGCTTTTACATCACTTTTTTTTTTAGTGTAAAAGCTTTGATGAATCGAGGCCAGAATCTTGAATCTAAAAATTATATGTTAAAAGATGTTAAATTCTTTGTTTTCCCTTACCATCAATACATTTGTGGTCTATAAATGGTGTTTCAATTATTCCAACATACAACCCAGTATAAATGGCAGCCCGGTGGCTCAGTGGTTAGCACTGCAGCCGTGCTGGGGTCCTAGGTTCAAATCCCACCAAGGACAACATCTGCAAGAAGTTTATACGTTCTCCCCGTGTTTGTGTGGATTTCCTCCGGGTTCTCCGGTTTCCTCCCACACTCCAAAGACATACTGATATGGGATCTAGATTGTGGGCTCCATTGGGGACAGTGTCAATAATGTCTGTAAAGCGCTGTGGAAT
>VIAB01010271.1:22474-34531 GCA_009801035.1 Oophaga pumilio | reverse complement strand
TCATTAAATGAGGGGTACCAACAATTTTGACCATGTGTGTAGGTGTTTATTTTTAGCCCACACAGGGCCCAATTTTAGAAAATTCTCTAGGTGCTTGTGGTGATCTCATTGAAGTCACCGCAGTTCATCGTCCCGGCTCACAGTTATCTGCCAGTGGGAATGCACCTTCAGTGACCGGCGGTACTCTATGACGTCAACGAAGCTGCGCTCGCGGCACCTCATTGTCTCCTGGTTTTCAACCTGGACGGTCGCATCATGGCACCATCCAGTTTGTAAACCAGATGTCGCAGAGATGGATCACAGTGTGGGACAGTATAGATTATCTTCACTTCGGACAGGTGAGGGATATAGTTGTTTATTATTTTTGTTGTTTTTTTTTTTACAGGGGACACAGGCATCAGTGGATTATCTTCACGCCTGACGGGTGAGGGATACAGTTGTTTATTATTTTAGTTTTTTTTACAGGGGAATAGGGCTTCAATGGATTAGGTGTAAAAGGTGAGTATAACTGTGTTTTTATTTTTAAATAAATGTGTAAAACACTGTGTTTATTTCAATATTTACTATGGAATTAGTTTTGGGCACGTCTTAGAGACGCCTCTCTATTATTAACCCCTGGGTTTGAGGTCACCAAACAATACAATGGTGACATCGAACCCGAACCCTATTATCCCACTTGCCACCACCACAGAGCAAGTGGGAAGTGCAAGGATAAGTGCCATATTTGGCGCACTTTATGGATGCACCATTTCTGCGGCGGCTGAGGGCTGATGTTGGCAACTTGAAGGGGGGGGGAATATCTCTGACCTCTGCCCAGTCTATTAATATCAACCTACAGCTGGTTGTTTAGCCTTTGCTGGTTTGAATTTATAGGGGGACCCTATGTAATTTTTTTTCTGAGGTACACCGTAAATTCACCAGGAAAGGCTAAGTAAACAGCTGTGAGCTGTTATTAATAGCCTGAGAACCTTTTGGGATATTATCTCTTTTCCCAGATTATTAACATCAACCCCCAGCTGTGAGCTTTCCCTCTGCTGGTTATGAAATTTATGAGGAAGCCCACACCATTTTTTTATTTAATTCTTTTTTTTTTTTTTTACACAGGAGTGACACACCTGCTGTTGAATACAACTCCCATCATTGTCACCTGTTCGTGCTGATCTCAAGGAAACCAAGACGTAATGATGAGAGCTGTCTTCAGCAGCCGGTGCCTGGGATCAGCGCGAACTGTACTTTTACCAGGCACTGGTACGTGTCATGCAGATGTGAAACACGGACACGAACAGCAAACAGACACACAGACGTCACATACATACATGCAGATGACACACGTACCACGGATCTCACCAGTACTGGTTTTTCCTGTACAGGAATCACCAGAACATGAAGGAGGCCTTATGGGGTATATAGAAACAGGTTGTAGTTATGGGTAAGCAGTAAGTAACTTGAGTAAAATGTGGAAGAAGGAAATAAACAGAAAGGGAAAAAATAAAAGTTATAACAATTGTCAGATCGGGGGTAGCACAATGTAATAACTTTTACAATGTAAGTCTAAGAAGTTTTGTTTTGTTCTCATGCTCCATAGACTAACATTGTAAAAGAGACTTCTGGATCACACAAAGACCCCAGTGTGACTCAGAGTGTCAGAATAGCTTTCACGCGACTCAAAAGATGATGGGAGCAGCGCTGGAAATCAGGGAAGACGGCAATCAGTGACTATATTATCACACTTACACTACACTAACATATACACAGGTTTAAAGAATGAAAAAATAATGGAAGTGCTCCTTAAGAAGCCCTTTTCAGGTGCAGGACCCACAATAGTGGTGCAGATCTAAAATTCATGCACAAAACGTCATCTTGTGTATTAAGCATTTTTGGCGTATGTTATTAATTTAACCCAAATGACTAAGTTAAAAATGTTCAGGTCCTGCATGTAAAGGGATTGGGAATATTGTGGAAATGATTGGTCATCACTAATCATGGACATTTCCATTCACAAACGTCATTATTCTATTTTTGTAGGTAGAAGATATGAGTCTTTCGGTGAATACTAGAGCGGTCTAATATTTTTATGGGATATGTATCAGGACATACTTCTGTGCAATAGGTTTCTAAATGTCAGTACCATTCTAGAGCCGCACTGTAATGAATCACCACAAAAAAGAAAACTAAGCTGCTTCAAGAGCTGCCAGTGCTGGCACATTCCTGGGGAAGATGGCCGTGCAAGTAAAATGACTACATAGGCTTATCCTCTAATATAAATCTAATTATTAAACTTTGGATATCTACCATGTACTAGCTCTAGTTGTCATAGAAAGTCAACCAAGTTTCCAATCATATTCACAAACAATTTTATTTAGAAAACGAAAGATTCTCCTGTTCCTTTGAATTGTAAGACTACAGGAAATTATAAAAACACACACTTCTGTTCCTTTTCTATGTGGTCCACTTCTTTGATGATCATGCAGGGTTCAGTACATCACTATAATTTCTAACATCTGGTCAGTTACATCTTTTTCTAATCTCAAGCAAGTAAGTAATACAATATTGCATTTTTTTTACCAGTCTCACAGTGGGTGCCAACAAAACCTTCAGGACAGGTACAAAGGTAGGCGCCATGTACATTTTGGCAAGTTCCATCATTTTTACATGGATCCGAGGAGCATTCATTCACGTCTGAAATTTAACAATAAAACAGCAGTTAATCAAAGTACATAAACATGACCCGGCACATTTTTTTGGAAAGTATAGACCCCCAGGATCTGCCTCTGTAATGCTACACTCCACTAAGAATAAGTGAGCATCCCCAATTCCACGCTTTTGCATGCACTGGGCAATGCAAACTGAGTCTGTAGAGTATACATACAGTGTAGTGATGAGTGAACGTGCTCGGGTGCTAACCGAGTGTCTTCGGCGTGCCTGAAAAATATGTTCGAGTCCCCGTGGCTGCATGTATCACTGCTGTTAGACAGCCACAACACATTCAGAGATTGCCTGACAAACAGGTAATCCCTGCATGTGTTGCAGCTGTCTAATAGCCGCGAGTCATGCAACCAAGTGGACTCAAACATATTTTTTGAGCACGCCGAAGGCACTCGGTTAACACATGAACATGCTCGGATAACACCTTATCAGAGCACGTTCGCTCATCACTAATACAGTGGTATTTTCTAGAAACAATACTTCTAGCACATAGAATTAGGACACATTTTTTTATTTGATGGACTGGTGCAGAATTATATGATTTTATTTGGGGGTTATATAAAACAGTGTAATAGCTTCGTGCAAGAGCCCCAATAGTACAAAAATATGAAGCATGTCAAAGTCCTGATGCACAATAATACCCGTTAATCCATTCATTGAATTATTTGCCACCATGCACCACACAACATGCATATCTCTTAAAAGTGGTCTTACCCAATTCACAATGTTTTCCACTGTATCCTTCTTGACAATCACATAGAAAGTGGGATACTCGATCCTTGCACACTGCACCATTTTGGCATGGCTGTGACTGACACTCATCGATTTCTACAGTCAGAAGAGAAAATCTTTACATGAACAAATCTTCACGTTATCACACTCTTCAGTCTCCATGCAATGGCAGAAGAGGAAAACACGTACCCTCGCACTGTGGTGCTTCCGTCCACATGCCCTCCTCGTTGCATAAGCGGGTACTGTTCGGGCTACTCATTACGTACCCCTCGTTACAATGGTATTCTGCTTTCCCACCAGGCCAAGTTGAGGTTACAATTACTTTTGCATATTTTACATGTTCTGGAGGTCCACAGTCCAATTCAGCTATAAAATGGTTAATGCAATGGAAGAGAGTCAGCTTCGCAAAAAAATATTCTTCTTAAAATCCATCCAAGATAACTAAAACAAATTAAGTGTACTTTTCGATGACATGACAATGTAATATGCAGTACCGTGCAAAAGCTTTAGGCAGGTGTGGAAATAAAAATGCTGTTTATAATTAATGTTTTCAAAAACAGAAGTGTGAATAGTTTATTTTTATCACGTAGCAAAGTGAATGAACTAAATAGAAATCTAAATCAATTTGGTGTGACCGCCCTTTCCCTTCAAAACCAAATCAATTTTTCTAGTTACAATTAATTACACAGTTTTTGATGGAACTCGGCATGGAGGTTGTTCCAAACATCTTGGAGAATCAACCACAGATGTTCTGTGAATGTACTGTAGGCTTGTGAAAACCTTTCTGTTTCTTCATATTATCTCAGACTTGCTGATGTGCCCACCACAAAGCTTTTAGGATTTCTTTACACTGAAGATAGTTCTTAATGACATTGACAGTATGTTTGTGATCATTGTCCTGCTGCAGAATAAATTTGTAGCTAATCGGATGCCTTCCTGATGGTATTGCATTGATAGGTAAGGCTATCTCTATTTCCCAGCTTTGAGGCCACAAAGAAATAGGCAACAATGAGGACCAGCAGATGAAAGACACATTATTGATTACTTCTCTTCAAAAATGGAAGGCGTCCAGCAGTGCTACAAGCTCAGAACTGGAATCAACCAGGCACTCCTTGACTAAGCTAGGGTGAAACGCGCGTTGGGGCGCCAAGGCCACATGTCACTACAGACTTTCCTCCTATAACATGTAAGTACTTCACTATTGTTGTTTATTCTTGGAACAGTTATCTCCCCAATAGGGTATGACACAGTCATTAGTAAATGTATTCCATATACACTTGTATAGGCACTGGAAAGTTATTCTGTTACCAAGCAATATATATATTCTTTAGCATACGTCTATTTCTATACATGTGGTCCTCCATTGTGATACTCTGCATTTTACTTTTAGTATTTTTAAATTCATTATTTCAATAAAAGCTATGTTTTATGAGAATTCAGTGCACCGATTTTTTTTGTTGGTAATTATGTAATGACTGACAGTCTGCTCTCCTGATCTACATGTCTCACACTAGTAATGGCCCCTTTCATTTTCAGTAATCCCTGGAGGCAGATTCTCAGGGAGAGCTAAGTCTGGCCCATAGATCTTACCAGCTCATTTGCATCATAAGAATGTGGATTTCTCTGAAATAAGACAATGGATCGCAAATATCAAAGCATCATCTTTTTCAGCTTCCTATGACCTACATGCCCATATAGATGGCTTAGGCGAGTTCATGGTACTGACAGATTTAATTTAAGAATTGCGGCCAAAAAGCCAAACCTTTTACATTTAAAAAAGGCTAAGCGACTCAACTAATTCTGCAGTGGGACAATGACCCTAAACAAACACTTAATGTTATTAAGAACTATCTCTAGCATAACAAGGAGTCCTAGAAGTAATGAGAAAGTGCTCTCAGAGCCCTGATTTCAACATCATCGAGTCCATCTGGGATTAAATAACGAGAAAGAAGAATTTGCACAAGCCGACATCGACAGAAGATCTCAGGCTAATTCTCCAAGATGTCTAGAGCAAAATCCCTGCTGAGTTCTTTCAAAAACTGTGTGCAAGTGAAAAGTGTACCTACAGGAATTGATGCTGTTTTGAAGGCAAAGGGCGGTCACATCAAACATTGATTTAATATAGATTTCTCTTTTGTTCAATCACTTAGCATTTTTTTGATTGATAAAAATAAAATATTAACACTTCCATTTTTTAAAGTCCGGTATTAATACTTTACTTCATTATTCCCACACCTGCCTAAAACTTTTGCACAGTACTCTAAATCTCTCTCTCTATTTACAAAAACAATGAATCAGAATTATGGTCAGTGCCATGAAAGCCTTACAAGATTCCACCAACAACCTAAAATCAATTGTAACAGATTAATCTTCCTACAGGGCGACGTATCGGTACAATAAATCAGAGCCTTTCTCAAGACTACAGCCAAAATGTTGATATGAGAGCTGAATAAAGTCTATGACACTTGATTTCTGATGCCTGGAGAATCAATCTGATATATTAAGCCAAAACATCTCTATATTGACTGTATAATGTTCATTACACTTGATTTTTGGATTTAGACTGCTGCCGGTTTTGGAGAAGTATCTATCTATTGCATATACAATTTATGGCAGAAAGTGTTGGCACTCTTAATATTGTTCCAAAAAATGAAGTGTTTCTCCCAGAAAATAATTGCAATTACACATTTTGTTATACATATATTTATTTCCTTTGTATTAGAAAAACACACAAAAAATGAGAAAAAAAAGGCAAATTGGATATCATTTCACACAAAACCGCAAAAATGGGCCAGACAAAATTGTTGGCACCTTTCCAAAATTGTGGGTAAACAAGTTTGTTTCAAGCATATGATGCTCATTCAAACTCACCTGTGGCGAGTAACAGGTGTGGGCAATATGAAAATCACACCTGATACCAGATAAAGAGGAGAGAAGTTGACTCAACCTTTGCAGTGTGTGTCTGCAAAGCATGGAGAACAGAAAAAGGAGAATGGAACTGTCTGAGGACTTGAGAACAACTGTTCAAAAAAAAAAAAAAAAAACAATCTCAAGGTTTCAAGTCCATCTCCAGAGATTTTGACGTTCCTTTGTCCACGGTGCGCAATATAATCAAGAAATTTATAACCCATGACACTGTAGCTATTCTTCCTGGATGTGGACGGCAGAGAAAAACTGATGAAAGACTGCAAAACAGGATAGTTGGGATGGTGGTAAGCTGCCCCAATCAAGTTCGAAAGAAATTCAAGCTGTCTTGCAGGCTCAGATTGCATCAGTGTCAGCTATCCGTCGACACTTGAATGAAATGAAATGCTATGGCAGGAGATCCAGGGGGACAGACATAAAAAGCTAGACTGCCGAAATGTACGTGAGAAAGCCAAAATCCTTCTGTAAAAATGTCTTGTGGACAGATGAGACCAAGCCAAGATACAGCTTTGTGGTAAAGCACATCATTCTACTGTTTACAGAAAATGGAATGAGGCCTACAAAGAAAAGAACACAGCACATACAGTCAAATATGGTGGAGGTTCAAAGATGATTTAGGGTTGTTTTGCTGCCTCTGGTACTGGGTGACTTGACTGTGTGCAAATAGAGTAGGATTCACCGCACACTGAGACTGATAATCATGCAAAAAGGGTTTGTTTTATTAACAATATCCAATCCAGAAAAAAGAGATAGGTGATAGTGCCATATGAAATAGTTGTACAATATACTGATACTCAATATTGTACAACTATTTCATATGGCACTATCACCTATCTCTTTTTTCTGGATTGGATATTGTTAATAAAACAAACCCTTTTTGCATGATTATCAGTCTCAGTGTGCGGTGAATCCTACTCTATTTGATTGATTGGTACCATTTCGGTCCAATTCACCAGCACCTAATTCTATATACCCTGAGTGCACACCATTTCCCTATAGCATTGACTGTGTGCAATGCATCATAAATCTGAAGATTACCAAAGGATTTTGGTTGCAATGTAGTGCCCAGTGTCAGAAAGCAGGGCTTGCATCTAAGGTCATGGATCTTCCAGCAGGACAATGCCCCCAAACATACTTCAAGAATCACTAATAAAATGGATAGAAACAACACGCTGGAGAGTTCTGAAGTGGCCAGCAATGAGTCTGGATCTAAATCCCATTGAACACCTGTGGAGAGATCATAGAATTGCTGTTGGGAGCAGGCATCCTTTAAATATGAGAGACCTGGAGCAGTTTGCAAAAGAAGAGTGGTCCAAAACTCCAGTTGAGAAGTGTCAGAAGCTTATTGATGGTTATAGGAAGTGATTGATTGCAGTCATTTATTCCAAAGGGTGTGCAACCAAATATTAAGTTGTGGGTGCCAACAATTTTGTTCGGCCCATTTTTGAGGTTTTGTGTGAAATTATGTCCAATTTGCCTTTTTTTCTTTTTGTATTGTTCCAATATACACAAAGGAAATAAGTGTATAGCAAAACACGTGGAACTGCAATAATTTTCTGGAAGAAATACTTAATTTTCTGGAACAAATTCAATGACGCCAACTCTTTTGGCCATGACTGTACATAGCGTACATGACAACTAGTCTAGAAATCAGTGGAAAAGCTGCTTCACAGTGTTTGTTTCAGAGTGCGTACAGCTATACCTCAACTTTCTAACTGCACAAAACACAAAAGTGAAGATAAGAGAATACAAGGAAGAAAGTTTAACAAATGTGAAAAAGGAAACAGAATACATCATAAACAAGTCTGTGAATATAGATGAGGTTAGAATTGCACTGATACACTGCTGTAAAAAACCTGCTACATTAGGCTTGTAAGGACAAGTCAAACTTCCTGCAATTTTTCCATCTTGTTTGTAGCTATAGACAGATCAGTCTTGACAACAAGCAGTGAACAGCAAGTGGCTCAGAAGTAAAACACGTAGTGGCCATAACTTTAAAAGGAACCTGTCACGTGAAAAAACGCTATTAATTTGCATGTAAGGGATTAATCTGCAGTTTAATAGAGTTCTGAAGCTGGGTGGAAGACTCTTTGAAAGCCTTGCTTCCAGGAGAAAATGAACTTTAATCCACCTGGCAGCCTCAGGCTTTCAGTCAAAGCCCTATTTTTGGAATCTGATGATCTTAATTAAAGTTCTCTGAGTATCAAATGGGTTGTTTCAAGACAGGAATGGTGTCATATTGCTAGGATATGCTATCAATGTCCAATCATCAAGTATCTGTCCAGTCGGCCATCTACATGGCCTCTTAAGAAATTCAAGAGAAGCAGATACTGGGCTAGCTGGGAAAGACGCCCTGTATGGGCTACGATTTTAGAGTTAAACAATTTTATACTTTGTTTGTGATGACCTAAACTAAAAATGTGAACAAATAAAGAGAAACAAAATGATCATAGCTGTCACTTACCTTTCTCACAGTGTCGTCCAGAGAAGTGCGGTAGACAATCACATTTGTATTTCCCGAGATAGTGAAAACATGTGCCTCCGTTGTGACATGGACCAGATGAGCAAGGGCCTCTCATTCCTGGGTTGAAAGACATAGATCTCTGTTAGTTATATCTCTCTCATTTGTCTATCCAAATAAAAGCAAAGTATGATGAGGCATAGAATCCACTGGAGCCTCTACAGACACCTCCAGAAGATCTGACCCCTCTCCAGGTCTATTTTAGTAATTACTTGTATTTACCATGATGTACATTTAAAAATTATATTGTGGTACCGTGTTAGCCAGGAAAATCGATGTAAATACTTTTATGCCCAAAGATGACAAAAGTATTCTTGGAGTGATTCCTTTACTGACAAACCAGAAAAAATATATTTGCAAACTTTCAGAGCACAGAGGTTCCTTCTTCAGGATGGTTTACAAATGAATTAATAAGACAAGAGCACAACATTAAAGAGATATTACAACAGGACATTTGATCTTGAGGTGTAAGGGTGATGCTTCCTAAAGATGATAAGCCAAGGAAATAAAATTAGGATTTTTGAAATTGAGAGGCGGTGGGATTGTTCCCTTAGTTATCTGGAGGCCATCTTGTGCAGAAGTGAGTTGTGTCCATGTAGTCAGTCAGAAATCCTGGTGTTAGATTGAGTCCTATTGTCAAAGAATTGAACATCTTAATCAGCTTGAATTCCCAAATTCTTCTCTCTATGTCGTCCTTAAAATGACCTTTTAGTATTAAGGCTGGGATCACATAGCGTTTGGCAGGTCCGTTTAACGGACAGCGTTACACCACGGCATTAACGCGATGTAACGCATCCATTAACACTGCCATTCACTCCCATAACCGAGCGCATCGCTAAGGCCAGGTTCACATAGTGTTAATGCAGTCCATTCAACGCATAGCGTTGACGGACTGCATTAACGCTACTGTCATATTGTGATCGCGTTTACCGACCATGCTAGCGCAGCTTCTCTATCTACGCTAGCTGTGATGGACCCCCGAACGCTGCAGACCGCATCCAAGGGTCCATCACAGAATGACGGCACATTGCTAACGCATGCCGCTTAGGACATGCGTTAGCGATGCGCTTGGTTATGAGAGTGAATGGCAGCGTTAACGGATGCGTTACATCACGTTAATGCCGCGGTTTAACGCTATCCGTTAAACAGACCTGCAAAACGCTATGTGAACCCAGCCTAACGCATGTCCTAAGCGGCATGCGTTAGCGATGTGCCGTCTTTCTGTGACGGACCCTCGGACGCGGTCTGCAGCGTTCGGGGGTCCGTCACAGCTAGCGCTGATATAGAAGCTGCGCTAGTGTGATCGGTAGACGCGATCACAATATGACAGTAGCGTTAATGCAGTCCGTCAACGCTATGTGTTGAGCGGACTGCATTAACGCTATGTGACCTGGCCTAAGACTTTTAAATCCATCATACAGTGTCCAGGTCCAGAGAAATGTTTTCCCACAGGTGTGTCCCATTCATTCCTGATTGTATGTATATTGGGGAAACCATGCAAAAACTACAAAAAAGGGTGAATCTACACAGACATACAATCAGGAATGAACCGAACACACCTGTGGGAAAACATTTCTCTGGACCTGGACACTGTATGACAGATATAAAAGTCTTAATATTTACTAAAAGGTCATTTTAAGGATGACAAAGAGAGAATAACTTGGGAATTCAAACTGATACGCATGTTCAATTCTTTGACAATAGGACTCAATTTAACAGCTGGATTTATGACTCCACTACATGGACACAATTTACACCTCCATCAGGTTGCCTCCAGATAACTAAGGGAACATTCCCACCGCCTCTCCATTTCAAAAAACCTACGGTAATTTGATTTAGTTGGCTTATCTTTAGGAAGCATCACCCCTTCCACCTTATCAACAAATGTCCTGTTGAAATATCTCTGAAATGTTGTGCCCTTGTCTTATTATTTCATTTGTAAACCCTCCTGAAGAAGGAGCCTCTAGCTTGCAAATATATTTTTTCTGCTTAGCCAATAAAGGTATCACTCCGAGAATACTTTTGTCATCTTTGGGCATAAAAGTATTTAGATTGTATTTACCATAAAATAACAAATCTTTTCAAATTACCCTGCAATGTTAAAACAGGCATTGGTAGCAGTGGTTACAGGTCATCTTTTCTCCTGTAAATCATTAATCTGATAACGCTATTAGCGTGCAGATGTAGGCTTAACCTTAAGCTTGGTAGCGTTATGACGGTGCCCGATCACCATAATTTCAGTCATGCAGGCGTGCCCAGAGCAATTACAGTCACTGCACTGATAGCGGCAGCTGAAGTATGCCCCGGCACTGACTGACAGCAGACATTGATTGTCGGTTCTGCAGTAATGCACTGTAGAGGCGGCTGTCAATCAGTGCCAGGGAGTGCTTACAACTGCTCTCAGTGCTGTGAATGCTGACCATAATTGCTCAGGGCACGCCTGCATAACTAAAAGCCGGCGACTCCTGGGAAAAATAAAATTCATTTTTTCCCGGATGCTGCACTTTCAGTAGTGTGGCCAGACACCTTCATAGCGCTATTGATCTGCAGATTAACCTTATACAGTATCTGCAGGTTAATAGCATTATCGAACCTGACATGTTCCCGTTAAGGAGGCAATGCAAACAAGAAAAAAATAACCCAATAAAAATCAAAAAATATAATCTCACCTGTCTCACAGTGTTTTCCAGTGAAAGGATATGGGCACAGGCAGTAATAATCATCATGCGACTCCTTACATGTTCCTCCATTTCGACAAGGTAGCAAACTGCACAGAGCCGGCTTTACTGAGAGAGATAGAAGTAGGTAGAGAGGGAAGAAAATATTAAATTACCAGTGAGCAAACCTTCTTATACACATGCGTTGTAACTGCATATTATAGTCACTAGTGGATCTTCTAAATTATAAACCATTGCGGCCGTAACTTACTGCATACAAGTCACTCACTTCTTGTACTGGATAACTGGATATTTGGCTTATGCTATATATCTGTGCAATGTATTTTTATGTAATATCACTTACCGTATGTTCCAATTGCAATCTTATTCAACTGAAATTGCAAATTAGTCTTACTAGAAAAATGTACAAACATTCTTCTATTTGCAATAAACCAATGAATCAGTAACTAAAAAATATAGCTCAACAACTAATATAAAAAGCGGTTTCTTCAAATT
>VIAB01010271.1:10171-21764 GCA_009801035.1 Oophaga pumilio | reverse complement strand
GCCTTAAACGCAATATCTGTTTAATTTATAAAAAAGGGAAAAAAAAATTGCTTGGGCTCCTGCGCAATTTTCCAGTCCAGAGAGGGGAAGCCTGCGACTGGGGCAGATGTTTATAACCTGGGAAGGGGGTAATACCCATGGATCTTCCCAAGCTATTAATATCAGCCAGCAGCTGTCTGCATAGCCTTTACTGGCTATTAAAATAGAGGGTCCCCAAAAAAAAAAATTACGTGGGGTTCCTCTATAATTAATAGCCAGAAAAGGCTATGCAGACAGCTGCAGGCTGATATTTATAGCCTAGGAAGGGGCCATGGATATTGGCCCCCTGGCTACAAACACCAGCCCGCAGCCGCCCCAGAAATGGTGCATCTCTAAGAAGCGCCAATTCCAGCACTTAGCCGCTCTCTTCCCACTGCCCTGTAGTGGTGGCATATGGGGTAATAGGGGGTTGATGTGACCTTTGTATTGTAAGGTGACATCAAGCCCAGCTTGGTAATGGAGAGGTGTCAATAAGACACCTCTCCATTACTAATCACATAGTTGTTAATGGGTTCAATAAAGACACAGGCAAAATAAAGTATTTTAATAAAATAAAACACAACACATTTTGCTATCTTTATTGTACTCCTAATTCCTGCGACGCCCTCGATCACCTGCAAAAAAAATAAAATAATAAACAAACACAAATACTCCCTGATCCGATGTAATCCATGTAATAACGAGTGTCCCACAACAATCTCCCCTATAGAGCTGTCATAAGTAGATGTGACCGCTCTACAGGGCCTCCAGTGACACACTGACTTGAGACAATGGCTCCTGCAGTGTTATCACTGAGGGGTCAGTGGAGTTCATGCTCTCACTTGACGGCAATGCTGTGTGAGAATTTTCCCATGCAGCGGGGCCGCAAGTGACAGGATGTACTCCTGTGACCTGACAGCGGAGTAATACACTGCGGAAGGATACCTTCCGTCATTGTATCACCGGAGGCCCCTGGAGAGCGGTAACATCTACTGATGTTACAGCTCTCCACGGGAGATCGTCGTGGGACACTCATTATTAAATGGATTACGTCGGAATAGGGAGTATACTGTTGGTTTATTATTATTTTTTTTTTTACAGGGGATCGAGGGCGTCGTGGATTAGCTGTATTGTGAGTATGTGTACTGTATGTGTTTTTTTTAATTTTACTATTCAACACAGTAGCCAGATGATGGGACTACTACTGTCCCATCATCGGCTAATGCTGTCACTGTAGTAGACATAGACAGATGGGACTAGTAGTCCCATCGGACGATGCCTGCCTACACACAGACCCACACACACAGTCGCGCACACACCCGCACACAGATTCGCACACACATCGATACACAGACCCGCACATATTCACCGCACACACAGTCTCCGCCCACACACATTCTCCGCCCACACACTTCCTCCTCCCTATCTGCAGCATTTCTCGCATGCAACTCCGCAGCAAAACCGCAGATCTTTTTAAACCTTTGGTTTTGCTGTGAATTTGACTGACTCAATGGAAGTCAATGGGTGCAGGAATGCTGCAGATCCGCAAAAAGAATTGACATGCTGCGGAAAATAAAACGCTGCAAATCCGCACGTAGTTTTCCGAAGAATGTGCACACCAAATTCAGGATTTCCATAGATTATCATTGGTTGTGCACTACACTACACTGCGGATATGATGCAATTCCGTGCGTCCAAAAATCTGCATCAAAATCTGCAAAGTATGCACATAACCTTAAGGTACTGTCACACTAAGCGAGATCGCTAACGAGATTGCTAAAGAGTCACCGATTTTATGACGCAGTAGCGATCTCGTTAGCGACGCAGCTGTGTGACATGTAGCAGCGATGTGGCCCCTGCTGAAATGTTGTTGATCGCTTATGAACGTTCTGAGCCGTTTTTTGGTCGTTGGTGTCCCGCTGGTGAGCCTGAATCGCTGAGTGTGACACCCTTTATGAACGACTTCACCAGCATCGCAGGTAGGACTAGGTTTTCCCAACGACTGCAGAGGTCGTTATACAGATCGCTGTTTTCTGATGAGATCTTTGTATTTGGAAGCTAACTAGCGACCACATAGCGATCGCACTAGTGATCTCGCCAGGTCGTGTCGTTGTCGTGATCGCTAGTGCGATCGCTAAGTGTGACAGTGCCTTTAGGCTGAATTCACACTCCTGTGTGTTACCATATAAGAGAACAGGTTTTTTTTTTCCTCAAGAGTTATCCTAGTTGAATCAGTTTTTTTCTCATCTTTTTTTTTCCTCACTGGTCGTATTGTTATAGTTTAATTTTAAAATGCCTCTTTCAATGACCACTGTAATCTCAGAATTAATCAAGTTCTTCATGAAAGGCATCTTTAGTAATTAATAGAGCACTTTGGCTGTTTTGGCCTGCTACAAAGGTGATGCATAACTAGATACCAGCTTCTGGCAGCGTTCCTGAGGAATCTTAGCCAATTTCTCAGTGGTAATGACCTCTACTTCACTAATATTCTTGGATTTGCATGTTACTAATGCCTTCTTCAAATCCAACCAAAGATTTTCTATGGGGTTCAAGTCAGGTGACTGAAGAACACTCCAGAATCTGCAAGGACTTCTTCCAAAACCAATCCTTGGTGAACTTTGAGGAAAGCTTTGGATCATTGCCATATTGGAGGTATAATGATGCCTAAGATTTATTTTCCTTACAGAAGGCATGATGTTTTCTACTAAGATTTCCAGATACTTGGTTCAATCCATCTTGATCTCCATATGCTACAACTTTCCAGTGCTGACACCAAAAACGCAGCCCCAGAGCATTACCACGCCACCGCCATGCTACAATATAGGCAGTGTACACTTTTCAGTGTATGTTTCATTCTTCCTCTTTCAGACATAGGCCTGAAAAGTTCCAGTTTTGTTTCATCACTCCACAGAACATAATCCCCAAACATCTGTGGCTTATTTATATGATTTTGAAGATATTTGAGCCAACTTTTCTTGTGCTTTGGGTCAGCAGAGGTGTACTTTTTCGAACTTTTGAACTCTGCTTTCAATTATGTCTTCAGAAACATTCAATGCGTTTTCTTTTATTTTGCATCCTTTTCCTTGTTTGCATAAGTCAATGATCTTTTGTCTAAACCTTTTTTTGTCCACTCTCTTCACTCCTCTAACATGCAATCCAAGGGGTAACATTTCTCCATGCGGAGAGTGACATGTTAAGCAAGCCAAGATGAAGAGACTTTTAAGCTGCAATGCTCCTCTCGGAAATATTCAAATTGTCTCTTCAGAGAGGAAGAGGAACAGAACTTAGGTGGCTCTAAAGTTCTAGTCCTCCTCCTCTAAAAAGAGACAACTAACATGCAATCAAAACTCAACAAACTCCTTGTCAGCCCAGGTATCTGATGTGTTTTATGACAAGTACACCTGATACAATCAATTAAGCCCTTGATTAGTTACATCAGGTGGGTTTGGGACAAAGTTGTGCTCTTATCAGATTCTATTCAGAGGGTTGAATAATTCTGAGACTGCAGTAGTCATTAAACGTGGCATCTGGGCCATGATTAGGGATGAGCGAACCCAAACTATAAAGTAAACTGTAAAGTGTCCAGTACCGAACTTCGAACACAGACTTTTAACAGGATGTCCGTTTTTCTGTTTGGGTTCAGCTGCCTAAAAAAGTTTGTTGATAGGCTGCAGCGCAGCCAATCAACAAGCTTTAAGGATGTGGGCACTTCCAGAGCCACCACAGCCATGCGACTTCCAAAGCCTCTGTTTGTACTATGCAATCCTGCCTCTGGAAGTGCTGTGCCAAAAAGCCTCTGGGAGTACTGTGCCAAGAAGCCGCTGTGTGTACTGTGCAACCCTGCATCTGGGAGTACTGTGCCAAAAAGCTTCTGTGCATCAGCTATACTCGTATAACCATCTTAAGTCATTCAAAAAGCTGAAACAGGGGTTTAATTTGCATAAATCTGAATTCTTTAAATACTTGCAACTAAAACACACAATACGGGCTCAGGAAGCCATCTCTGATCTTTCTATATCCTCTAAAGGGCTGTTAAACTTCGTAGTACAGGAAAAATCAATGAAGGGAAACATCTCTCTGGTATTATTGTTATACCAAAGAGATTTAGGTGACCCAATGGCCCATGTGCGAAGTGGGAGGAGGATGCGGGTAGTATTTCTACATAGGAATGGGAAGAGGTGCTGGAATCTCCAGGGTTGCTTTCAATAAACATGAGGCAAAGAAAGTCTCAACTGTTTCTACTTCATTGAGTTAATAGGACCCCAAGGTATTGTATTGAATTGGCCTAAAGACAGATGACTATTGTCCGTGTTGGAAAGAAAATGCCGTGTTAGGAAGAAAATGCAGACCTGATGCACATTTTGGTCATACCCAAGACTGGTGAGGCTTTGGGAGGTTGGCTAAAATACTCTACCAGACAAGAAAATCTATAGCCACACTGTTGTGAATTGGTTTGGGATGAGTTCTGAGCAGAGGCTCCCTCTGGTGGTTACTAGCGGTACTATTGAGGATTGTGAGGACTGGGTATCAGGTGCCACGGATTGGTCTTATATAAGGGAGTCATTTCCCCATCAGGCTTGCCGGTGATCAATTGTTCTGGTCTGAATCCTTCTTTCCAGTTTCCCTTGTAGCCTGCTGTGTCAAGTCTGCATCTCCTGCTTCCAGATAAGACTTTTTTCTTATTTTCTGTTTTTGCTACAGTTTTGTATTTTGTCCTGCTTTTCTGTGGGGACCTTCTGGTCCCTTCTGGGGGCTTTTGCCCTCTCAGTTTTGTACAGCCACTGATGTAATTACTTTTGCTTTTTCCAGTTTTTTTCAGTGGCTGCTGTTTTCCTTTTTTGCACCAGAGAGCTAATTTAGGTGGCAGAGGTTGTGTGACCTCAGGTGATTTTGAAATTAGTATTGTTGGTTTGTTTTCAGGGTTTTTAGAGATTGCAGTAAGTACCCTTCCTATCCTTTTCTATTTAGTTAGTTTGGGCCCCAGCGTTTGCTCTTACTATTTTCTTACTGTGTTTGTATTTCCTCTTGTCTAACCGCCATTACATGTTTGGGGGCTTCCTATTGACTTTGGGGTTCTGCTCCGGGGCAGATAGCTTTCCTATTTCTATCTGTAGGTATAGTTAGTTTCTCAGGCTGTGACGAGGCGTCTAGGACCATCGTAGGAACGCTCCACGGCTGCCTCTAGTTGCGGTGGTTAGTCAGGGTACTGCAATCTCATAGTTTCCAACTTCTCTGGTGTATTACCTTTTTTCCTGCACTCCTCAGTTACCGAAACATAACACCACACACTGGCTGGCAACCAGACCTCCCTATGTAGAATAATTGGTCCAAGCTCCCAACTCTACTATCTTAATGGAAAAAAAGGTTTATATCAAGAGGGGTGAGGCGGTTAGTAAATTTTATACAGTATGGGTAGACTAGATTAGGTGCACAGCTGTGGTTTCGGAGAAGCTGGCTAGATCTGTCTTATTTAATTTACTGACCCTGTAAATTATTATTATCACCTGTCTGGATAGTAGGATGATGTACTTGACTAATTGTCTAAGAATAATACATATTTGAGTATGGTTTAATAGTAATTCACACTGTGGGAGAGGGTGGATTTTAGTTCTGGGTTGGGAAGGGGAGAACTATATGTGGTTATTTGAATGAACAATCGGTTTATATAGGTACTATTCCTGTGCATGTACTATATGACAACATGTATAATAATTATTCTGCTGTAATAACTATGTTATTTGGTTTTCAATAAAAGTTTATTGATTAAAAAAAGCCTCTGTGTGTACTGTGCCAAAAAGCCTGGGTAGGTACTGTGCCAAAAAGCCTTTGTGCGTACTGTGTTGAGTAGCCTCTGGGAGTACTGTGCCAAAAAGTCTCTGGGAATACTGATACTGTGCCAAAAAGTCTCTGGGGGTGCTGTGCCAAAAAGTCTCTGGCTAGTATTGTTGATGCTCGCATCATCAGGACTGACATTTCTGTATAATGCACCACCAAATTCAGCACATGCACCAGGCAAGGGATGTGCGTCAGACTGGCTAGGCCCAGAGCTGCTATGAGATTTGACCTGTTATCGCACGCAGCCAGGCCAGGCTTGAGGTTTAAGGGCACCAACCAAATATCTGTCTGTTCTTTCATCCCCATCCACAGCTCCTGTGAGTTGTGTGGGAAATGCTGCAGGACAATGATCCAAAACACACCAACAATTCGACCTCTGAATGGTTTAAGAAAAACAAAATTAAGGCTTTGGAGTGGCCTAGTCAAAGTACTGGTCTTAATCCGATTGAGATGCTGTGGCATGACCATAAAAAGGAGGATAATACTGTCACGCTGTGTCTGCGTACCAGAGGTTAGGGGCCTAAGCTGACCCTAAGATGGGGCCCTGACTAATCCCTCTACCTGGAGGTATTGTTAAAGGTACAGAGGTCCAGGCCGTCAGCGTAATCCCTACCTCCTGAGGATCCCTGAACCTCAGTGATCTAGTCCTGAGAAGGACCCCGATCACAACAACAGGGAACGGGATAATATAAGCCCACACACAGTACTAAAAGAACGAGACAGTACAAGGGGAAAATCAACAACCACCTTGCATACAAAACTACATCACAACAACAGAGGGAACACCAACGGGTAAGGAGATAAATGATAAAGCGAGGAAGGGAAAAAAACACACACAAAGTACACTTCACTCCAAACTCCAAAATACCACAAGCCGCTCTGTTTGTCTGCCAGGAATGCTTTCACCGACACTTCCCTAGCAGACTGGCAGGTATTTGAAGGAATCCCATTACAGCAACATTAATTGCAGCTGGGCGAGGCTGGTCTCGTCTAGCACAGAGAGAGGGAGAATTAACTCCCTCACTGCCGAAAAACACCCAGCACCAGAAACTCAGCTGTGAGAAGTCAGGCTGTGCAATCGCGACGATCTTCGTAGCGACACACCCGTGACAAATACTTGAAAAAGCTCCAATGTGGTTGAATTACAACAATTCTGCAAAGAAGTGTGTGCCAAAAATCCTCCAAAGAATTGTAGAAGACTCATTGCTAGTTATCGCAAACGCTTGATTGCAATTGTTGCTGCTAAGAGTGGCCCAATCAGTTATTAGGTTCCCTTTCTTTTTTACACAGGGTCCTGTAGGTTTGGATTTCTTTTCCCCTTAATAATAAAGACCTTCATTTAAAAACTGCATTTTGTGTTTGTGTTATCTTTGTCTAATTTTTACATTTGTCAAAATGGAGTACATTTGTTTGGTGATCTGAACCATTTAAGTGTGACAAACATGCAAAAAAATAGGAAATCAGGAAGGAGGCAAACACTTTTTCACACAACTGTAAAGTCCTTGCACGTGCTTGCCAACATATTGTTAGCTCTTTAGAAATCACTTGTGAGGCCACATGTAGTATATGGGCTCCAATGTTTGGAGATGTACAGCTGAATGCTTCAAATGGTGAGGAAATGCTTGGTGACACTGCTGGTGGTAGTGCGGTCACATCCCCTTTCTCTTTTTGGGGAGCCAGGTGGCCCTGTTGCTCGGGAGGGGGAGGAGGAGGTCGGGATTGGAGCAGAAGAGGGAGCAGAAGAAAGCTCAGATCTTTCCTGGTTTTTAAGGTGTGTACTCCACTGCAGATTATGCTTTGCATTCAGATGCCTTGTCATACAAGTTTTGCTCAGGGCAAGAACATTTATGCCTCACTTCAGCATGCAAACCATCTGTGTATTGTCAGGAAACTCCTTTGAGCTGGCTCTGGCATGCTCAGTTCATCAGAATGGTGGCCAGTAACAGCAGAAGTACTGGCTAGGGGCTGTCGGGGCGCTTTTGGCACCCTGCTCCCTCTTTTGCTGTGCAGCTGCAGCAGCGTGACCACAGCCCCTTCCTCCAAACTGCCCAAATCACTCGTATGGCCTTGACTCCATGTGGGGTCTAGAACCTCATGATTCCTCATAATATCATCGCATCTCTGTAGTCTTTCCTTAACTCTGCTACCCTACTAATCCACTTCTGACCTCACTACTCCTGCACTTCTCCCCTCTTCAAATCCTTTCATTGTCTCCAAATTCTACAAACTATCCATTTCAAGCTACAAACAGTGACCTACAAAGCCATCCAAATCTGTCTAACTCATATATATCTTACCCATATCTCCCACCAAGTAATCTCTGATCCTCTGAAGACTTCCTTCTCTCCTTCATAAAATCGCCTGCAAGACTTCTCCCGAGTATCCCCCATCCTGCAGAATACGGTGGCCCAACACATCAGATTATCCCCTACATTCAAAACTTTCAAGCGGAACTTGAAAACCCATGTCTTGAGAACAGCTTACAGCTTGCAGTGACCCTGCTGCCACCTCACCACTAGCAGAAGTGCCGCAACCCCCGAACCTACTGTCTTCCTTCCCCATTACCCTGTAGAATGTAAGGCCACAAGGGTAGGGTCATCTCCCCTCTGTACCTGTCTGTCACTATCAGTTCGTTCATTGCAATTTCCATTTAGGTTTTGCATGTAACCCCTCGTCATGTACAGCACCGTTGAATCAATGGTGCTCTAAAAAAAGAAATAATAATCCAGCGCATGATGTTCCACTCGGTTCTCACCCCTGCCCTACTTGCCGGACTAATAGCAGCAGCAGTTGCCACCTGTGTTTTATCATCATCAGCGATGTGCTGCGGTCGTCCGCTGACCGTTTGCACTACCCCTCCCATGTATTCATACTCCAACAGAAAAAGTACACTTTTGGGGAAGGGCCAAATGGATGGTCCATGGAACTACAACCAGCAAAGTCATCAAAAAGCAGAAGTGACTGCTACATGACTTGTGGCTCAGACTTCAACCCAAAAAAGTGCAGAGTATTAAACAGCCTTTATACAGTGAGAGAGTGGCCACTAGATTATTACACTGCCTGTTTTCAGAGTACCCCCAAAAAAGTCAATAATAAAAAAACAAAAACTCAAAAACAGGCTACCTCCTCCTCTTCCACCTACAACGTCACCTCCACCTTTTGCTTAAAGATGATAACTTTTTCTTTTTTTATTCTGTTATTTTATGTCATTTCCCTATCCACATTTGTTATGACCATTGTATAGCCATTTAAAAGCACCAATGTTTGGGTCGCTATTGACTTCTATTAAGTTTATGTTCGGGATCAAGTTTGGGTACCGAACCAAACTTTTAACTCTAATTTGGCAGAACCCGAACATCCACGGGTCCGCTCATCCCTAGCCCTGATTCATCAAGACCAGCGTTGTTCACGCCACTGTGATAAGGGAGCATGCTGGAGACAGACGTACCTGATACAATAAGCAGTGCATGCTTCTTAATGGGGATGGCATGTCTGATTCTTAATGGATCTGCTGAGTCTGAGAAGTGACGTGCACTGAGCTACAAATCTTACTCTAGTCAGGGACTGGAGTAAGACTTCTGGTGTAAGGCGTGCCACAGCTCATCATGAATCAGACTAGCTGTGGCGTAACGCCACCATTACATCCCAGCTAGATGCATTTTGCCACAGCTAGACAAAACTGGCATCAAAATATCAAAAGTCGCAACATTTTTGCTCAACCTCGAGCTACACAAACATTTTGTGACTTATCAATTTTCAGGCAAAAACACTTTGCTGAATCAGGACCTTTGTGTTGAATTTGGAGATACCACGTGTTTTGTTGCAAACAGCAGCAAGTTTGCAAATTTTTCTATTAAAGCTATTTTGCAAAGGGGGTTGAATAATTGAGATTGATGATTGCAACTGTATGTACTGGATTACTGTTTGCACCTGTTTCATATGTATAGCATTGTGGAAATGGCAGTATAAAATAAAAGAGTGCTAATTATTTGGTTTTCAGTATCCTCCATAGACAATACATACACATGCATTTTTCCCTTAAGAATGAGTGAAAAGCACAATAATTATAAAGAAAATGATTGCTGACTTGATCTTCAACACTCATTAAAAGTCTAAATTTACAAAAAGAGAAATTATATTTTGTTTTTCATTTTTTTTCTACATGAAAACAAACGTTACAAATGTTTTCTTACCCCTCTCACACATTTTTCCAATGAATCCACGGGGACACACACAGGAATAGTTATCATCCTGAGATTCACATCTTCCTCCATTCAAGCAGGGGTCAGAGTCACAAGGAGATGGCAGTGCTAGTAAAACACAGCAGAATGGGCGATTAAGGTTTATTCCCGACACTGAAAGATGTCACCTACCCACAGGGACCACCCCCATCAATCCAAAAGAGCGCAGTCAGGACTCCATATATAAGTACACACTATATGGACAAAAGCATTGGGAAGCTTCCGCATTAAACGTACAGGGGTTATGATTATGAACTCCCATTCTAAATCCATAGACATCAACATGGAGTTGGTTCCCCTTTGTAGGCTATGTTCACATTTCCAGTAATGATCCATTAGAATGGATCCAGTTGAATTTCGCTGACAAAAAAAAATTGTGCAGACACAACTTTGTTTTTAAAAAATTGATTTCAGCTGAATCTGTGTTTTGTTTTTTTAACATTGAATGCTATCCGTTTTTCTTTCATTTGAGAAGGATTTGTTTCAAAATTTTTTGCCAACGGATTGCTGCTGGATCCGTGCTAACAGATGACTACTGGACGTGCGATCATAGCCTTACACTCCGCTGGGAAGGCTTTCTCTGCGATTTTTTTTGGGCTGCAGTGGTGATGTCAAGTCGACAGTGCTGCAGACAATCACTGAGCTCAGTGGGTATGAGTGGCTTATGTAGTTTTACATGGGCAGAGCTACTGAGCTCAGTGATTGGCTGTGTAACTGTTGAGTAAAGCTTAGTTTGTTTTTTACAAGTAATCGAGCTTGCGGGCAGAAGTTTTTTTTAAAACCACTCTTTCTAGTGATTTTTCAGGCTAGGATAACAATAGAAAATGTGATAATTGAAGAAAATTACCATTACTCTCCTGTTAGACTCCACTTCCAGCACTGATGCTCCAGTGGTCCTAAATAATCTTTGTTTCTGTGTACTTCTATCGCGACCGCTGCTGACAATCACTAGCCTCAACTGTTTTGTGTCACATAAAGACCTAAGGGATCATCAGAGTATCGAAGTGGTGGTGGATTTAACTGGTGAGTAATGGTCATTTTTATATTCACATCCTGTTTTGCCAATTTTTACAACTTCCAGGATACCCTAATAAAGAGCCCCATTAATGGTGCTGGCATTCTTCTCTCCTGCAAAAAATTTAAATCAGGCAGCTCTGAGAACATTGCCTGTATCGTTGGTACTGTCATTACCAACTGTAAAGTTGTTGTTTTTTTATATTGTTAGGGTATGTGCATTTCTGCCCTTTTCAGGTGGATTACACCTGGAAGCCACTTGAAAAAGTGCTAAAAAAAAGTAAAATAGAATGCACATATGCATAACAATGTAAAAACGACTTGCTGTTCACATGTTCAGTCTTTTTGAACTTTTAACTTCTTCAGGTTTCCAAGGCTGCAAAGATGTGACCTCAACATTCCTATCGCAGCTTACGACAATTTCAAAAGAAAAATGCTGATGGCAAAGCCACTGCAAAACGCGTAAAAAAAACCCACTAAGAGAA
>VIAB01010270.1:10651-28293 GCA_009801035.1 Oophaga pumilio | reverse complement strand
TCTGGCCTTTCGCAAAATGTTGGCAGAGCCCTCCCCCGCAGCAGCACCGGACACCCCTGTTGCACCGCTGGGCACCCGCAGCACCAGAGAAACCTGCAGGAGCACCGAGCAGCAGCGCCAGACACCTGCAGCAGCGCCAGACACCCCCTTATCCCAGCCTGGGATAAGACGCACCCCCATTTCCTCCTTCCAAATTTTGGGGAAAAAAAGTGCGTCTTATAATCCGAAAAATATGGTAAATGAAAGTATTTCCTGATTAAAGTAGATAAGAGTTATAGCAGCAGTAGTTCGGGGTCAAAGAGCTGAAAGCCATGTTGATACTGAAGGAAAGGGAGCAGCATGAGGATGGCCTCAACAAATTTCAGTGGTTCATCCCAAAAAGTGAGAGGCCTACGGCCTGAGAAAGGTGTGAAGGAGCCTGCCTTGCTAGCTTACCCTAAGGGTAAAGTGGACAGGGATTCACAGATGAAAATTTGACTGAGATTTTGGGAAGCTGCGGAGCCGAGTGTAACATCCCAGGGGCAAAAAGTGCCAGCAAAGCAATGGATAGCGCAGACTGAGGAAACAGTGACCACCTTAACATATTATACTGTGTCCATGTCTAAGACTGAACTCAATCTGCTGAGTAAACTTGAACTGTTTAAAAAGGAAAATGTGTCTGCTGTTGACTGTGTGGCTGGATCCGGAATCACGGAGCTGATGGAACCCTTTAGATAAAAAGTGATTGTTATTCACACAGAGCACACGCCAGATGGGATATTATTTGCTTGTGGGTTGCCAAGGTATGGGAGAACAGCATCCTGACTACTGCCCTGTGCACCATACATATGTACATGTAAATTTTTCAAAGACAAGTCCAGCAATACTTTTACATGGCCAGTCTGATTGGTTCTATATGGACAAATAAAATTGAAAAATTATAAAATAGATTTTAAACACACCATGAATTTGTCTAGTACAGGTTGCATAGTAGTAGATGTAGCAAGATGACAACTGACAACCTATTTAGGTCTAAATTACAATTTACTATTAAATACAGAAAAGTTACTTTATGTTATATACCAAGAACATCTCTGTCTTCCATCAAAAAGAGGACAGATCCATTTTGATCAGTGATTACGGCACATGGGATTAGTAGTCTGCGATCATAGGGAAGGCACAAGAAGTTGTGTAATGTTTTTAACCAGTTAGATGTGAGTGGGACCTAAGGGAGATAAATAAAATATGTAAATTGGGTGTGGTTTAATCCCGGTACCAAAAACGCTAAATCTTCAGGATTTTACAGTAAACATTATTGGCATGATTTCAGATAACATTCTACATTATACAGAATATATGTATTACATACAGATTCTATATACATAACCAACTAAACAAAAATAATTTGACGCCATCGGCCCCTTAAAAGAGGATCATAGCAATATAATTATAGAGGACAAAGAAAAGGCTGAGATATTATACAGGCACTTTTCATCCGTGTTCACCAATTAACTAACTGTTCCATGGATCATTCAACAAAGCAGAAATCAAAGTTCACCACCTGATATAACTAAATTAGCACAAGTAGAAGTATGGCTGCGTTTGAACAAATTAAATATTGATATCCACCAGCCCAGATGGCATTTATCCATGGATACTGATGGAATTGAGCTCAGTAATTGACAGACTTCTGTATCTCATCTTCTTAGACTGTTCTTGGTGACACACGACTGGAGGATGGCTGACGTGGTACCGATATTTAAAAAAAAAGGTAAGGTGAATCCGGGCAACTTCAGTCCGGTAAGTCTGATATCAGTTGAGTGCAAAGTTTTTGAGGGCATTATAAGAGATGACCTGCAGAGATATATTGCAGAGAATAATATAATAACTGACAACCAGCATGGATTCATGAAAGACAAGTCATGTCCAACTAACAAGTTTTTGTTTCTATGAGGAGGTAAGTACAATTATGGATGTTGGTAATGCGGCTGATGTGATTTATCTGGACTTTACAAAGGCATTTGATACTGTACCACAAAACATTATACTGAAGCTACAGAAGCAAGGACTGGGGGAAACTATATGCAAAGAACGGGTTAAGGGACAGGAAAAAAAGAATCGTCATAAGTGGTACGTTCTTTAAATGAAATATAGTCAGCAGTGGGGGCCGCAGGGATCTATGCTAGATTCATTTTAATCTCTTTATTAACGACCTTGTGGATGAGATTGAGAGTGACGTGTTAGTCTTTGCTGATGACACCAAACTATTTAGGATAATAAAAACTGAGCTTGACATTACAATATCACAAAATGATCTGGTTAAGATCTCTAATTGGGTAAACACTTGGTAAATTAAGTTTCATGTAGATAAATGTAGAGTAATGCAACTAGGACAGAGTAATCCTATAGGCTGCATATACATTAAATGGAATCATACTTGGAACTGCTCAACAGAAGGACTTGGGTATTCTGGTTACAATAAGATGAGCACCAGTACTCAATGTCAAGCAGCAGCTGCAAAAGCAAATACATTTTAGGGTGTATAAGAATAAAGATAAAATCCTCTGATCCAAATGTACTTTTAAGGATATTTGGAAGCTAGAGTCAATTCAAAGGTTGGCAACTAGATTATTACAATGGGAGGAAGGCCTCTCAAATGATGAGAGATTGGAAAAGTTGTGATTGTTTAACTAGAAAAAAGGCATCTCGGAGGAGAGCTGATTTATATGTATAAATACATATGTGGTCAATAAAAGTGACTGGCACATGATTTATTTCTTCCAAAGACTTTACAATAGACCAGGGGGAAGGTGGAGGAATGTCAATTTCGGCAGCTAAATAGGAAGTGGTTCTTTACAGTTAGAGCAGTCAGACAGTCGAATGCCTTACCAAGAGAGGTAGTAATGGGAGAAACTATAAAAAAGCTTCTAAAAAAGGGTTGGTCGATTTCCTCACAACTAATGGCATTGTGGATTATAAATAATCTAGTAATAGAGAATGTATAACTGGTGGAGAAAAAGTTGAACATGATGGACCTAAGTCTTTTCTCAACCTATGTAACAATTTAAGGGTTTGTACGTTAGCCCCTATCCATAGTATAAGGTGTAACTTACTAATCGTTGAGGTCAAACCACTGGTACCTCCCATGATCCCAAGATAGGATCTCTGGAACTTGGAAGTAAAGTACTGTTAACTTACTGATTAATAGGGGTCCAACCTCTCAGACCACATCGATCCTGAGATTGGGACTCTGGAACCTTTAAGTTATGCTCTGTGGAACCCCATCTTGAATGTCATGGAGGTGAGCATCTCAGAAATCCCAGAGGTCACAGGAATCTGTCAACAGTATCTCACTCCCCAAACAATTTATATGTGCATGTACCTCTTTCAAAAGCAAATCCAGCAATATCTTTACATGGAGCTGGAGTGACACGCTTTACATCTATGGCCTCCTTTGCATATCAACTCAAATGCTGATTTCTCAGTAATGGAGGAATAAGCTGGCCATGTAAAGGTATTGCTGGAATTGTCTTTGAAAGAGGTACAGGCAAATATAAATAGTTTGGAGTGTGAAATTCTGCTGACAGATTCCCTTAAATGACTACTGCAGTCATTATTCAGTCGCTTCACGACAAGTGTCTTTAGTACATTGTAGAATGCCTTTTCCTGTTATGACCAGCTGCAAACATGTTGCTTCTCGCAATGTACCTGATGAATCTTATTCCTCATGAGTAATGGCCCCCAGATCACTAATATTTTTGGGTTTACATGTTACAAACCGCCTTCTTTAAATCCCGCCAAAGATTTTCTATGGGGTTCAAATCAGGCAACTGTGACAACCACTTCCAGGAATTGGAAACCAAACCTTGATGAACTTTGCAATTTGCTTGAGATCATTGTCTTGTTGGAAGGCAAATTAATCCCAAGCTTCAGCTTCACATTCCGCCACTGCTGCTGTCCCTGTTACTTATGTTTGTGCTGTATATGCTTCTCGTCAGCTCCAACAAGGCACTGTTCAGAAGGTGCTGTTGCGCCTTTAATATAGTGTCTTAAAGTGGTCTCTCTGTGGTTGCCCCAGACAGGAGCTTTACATGACACATTTCAGTTGTCCAGGCCTTTAACATTGATGGCCTATCCTTAAGATAGGTCATCAATGTCTGATCAGTGGAGGTGCGATACCCGGCACCCCTGCCAATCATATGTTCCTGGTATCGGTGGCGGCTGGAGCTGTTCAATTATGGGACTGCACAGCTCTTTCGACTGTATAATGGCCTCGGCCGGGCGCTGCACTGTATATCAGCACCCTATTCAAATCGGCCACTATTTTTTCCTGAGCAGTTCCGGATGCCGCTGACACTGGGAACAGCTGTTTGTCGGGGGTGCCCCAACCGATTAGACATTGATGGCCTATCCTAAGTCCTGGACAACCCCTTTAAGACTTTACCACATATTATACTTATATCACTGTAATCTATACATTTCATTAATCTCATGTCATCAAAAGCAAAATGTCAAGGTAAATTAGCCCTCCTTTTTAGCTTACAGCAGAAATATGGTTAAAGGCACACAATGGAGACATAAATAAGAGGCTACAACAAAATGGAGTAGAAAATCATCTGAATTATTTGATCAGCAAAGGAAAGCGAATTGATTGTGGCTCGAGAGCATAATTCACAACCAGCGAACCCCGGCGCATCACTGTGATCTGTATTCTGAGTCAGCCTTAAAAAAGGGACAACTATAACCACAAGTTAATCTGAGAATCTCCAATTTTAATTACAAATGCTCCCTCCTCCTCAGTCTGCTACGCTCCCGTTGGGCTTGAGAATATCTAGAAATGATGGTCTCCATTATCCTAGAATCTGTCAGCAGGTTCCCTTGTTAATAGCAGCGCTTAATATTCATGAGTAAATATTTTAAAGAAATAATGACGGCAAACAGCCAAATGGCCGCTGAGACGTTCAAGGGGGAAGAAAACTTCCTTTTGAGCTATCGCGTCTGAGATGGGAGAAGATATGAGTATGAATTTATCATGATTAGGGAAATGCAGTAGGGAGATGTAGTTATGGAGGAGGAGGGTAAAAAAGATGAATATGAGCAATAATTTTAAATAAGGGAAGCCAAACAGAATTGTTTCTCCTTCTTCTCTTTCACTTGCTGAATTTTCTCCTTCATACAATTTATGATGCCAATTATGAGGTAAGCACTGGAACTTCTGTGAAAGTTTTATAAGGGAAGAAACGAACGCATGTCCCTAGCCGAAAATCTCATGTTCAAATGCAAGTTTTGGGGATTCATCTTTGGGGAAAACCTCAGGATCTTATAATTTCTTAATGGGATCTTTAGGTTTACTGAAACAATTGCAGCATCGGGTGGGCTGGTAATAGACAAGCTCAAACATACCTTCTTAAATGCAAAGAATTTTCATATTGCTGAGAAAATAATTTGTGGGGCTTTACCCACTCCCCGACATTTGAAATAAATGTGCAGCATGGTGGAAGAGGGTGCATGGAGCGGGCTCAAGAGCTCAGCCCGCACTGCACCTACCAGATGCCACCTGTATTACACACCTGGCATCTACCTGTAACAGCAATGATTGTAGCCATGCTCCGACTGCTGCTATTAAACACCTTAACACCTTAACTGCATCTGGAAATCTCTATTATTTAAAGTACATAGTTGCATGGGCACTCCATGATGGGTGTCTTTCAGCCCCTCCAAGTCACCATCATGGGTTGTCAATTGGTTGCGTATTAACTCAGAAGCCTGACGAAGGCACTAGTGGCTGTGATGTTGGTACTTCTGTGGGCTTAATAGGAGACCATAATTTTAGTTATGTACTGTAATAAGGTCGGATTGTAGAATATACAACAACCGATCAGAAGGTCAGAGGTTCTAATGCCTAATAAAGTGTTATTAGCCGCTGAAACTGCGCAAAAAAACAATAACAGTCATAAAAGTACTATATGTACCCCAAAAAGTTTTATACATCTACATGTACCCCAAGAATCACACATCTCAATCAATAAAAAAAATACTGTCACTCAAAACTATAACTTGTTAGGCAAAAAAAAGCCCTCATATGATTATGTTTTTAGGAGAATCTGAAAAAAGTTAATGGCTCTTGCATGAGAGGGAAAATGAAAGCGCAAAAGCAAATATTGGCTGGGGCGGGAAGGGTTTAGTGAAAATAAGGCTGCAAATGCAAAGAGGATAGGACAATGCTCAGCAAGTGAACAGATTCTTTGACTTGTTCTCCACCCAGCACCACTTCCATGAGTTTGATTGATGTCTGTTCAGCTTTATTTTGTCATTGTTAGTAGAAAAATCTTGTGCATTTTCCATGCATTCCCCACCTTCCGTATGTCAACAATACCACCCCATGGATTTGCCATTTATTCAACACAACTATGTGAGGCTATGTGCACAAAACGCCTATTAAAAGGGTACAGGCACCAAGTTTTCCTAGTCATTTGCACTTTAGGAAAACGCCGGCGGTTGTTTTCCTAAAATGGCTTTCTGGGCTTCTTTGCTGTTGTTCTTCTGCAAGCTCTGTGTGGAAGCTGCCCAGAGAATAACCTCTTCTGGGTTTCTGAACTCTGAAGTGGTTAAAAGAAGGGGCATAAGATGGCACATGTGCACAGCAGTGTCATTTTATGGGGCACTTTTTCAGTCGAATTCCAGGCAGAATCCACCTGAAAAAGAAGTTGTGTGCACATACGTCTAATTGTTAAAGTCACCAAAATATTGTGCATGTGCCTTGTGTTCCTGGCCCAGCAAAAACATTACTTATATGCTATGCTTGTGCAATACATCTTGCTTTCAAATTCTGCACTGGGCACAGAAGATTTAAACTATGTCTTTGGCTGGCTATGTCTTTGGGGGGGAGGAACAAACACGAAAAAGATCCTGTATGTTTCTGCTCATATTACTGGAATATAAAGCTATCAGACATACAGTTGTGCTCAAAAGTTTACATACTCCGGCAAAAATTTTGCTTTCTTGGCCTTTTTTCAGAGAATATGAATGATCACACCAGAACTTTTTCTCCACTCATGGTTATTCGTTGGGTGAAGCCATTTATTTATTCAAACTACTGTGTTTTCAATTTTTAAATCATAATGACAACCCAAAACATCCAAATGACCCTGATCAAAAGTTCACATACCCCATTTCTTAATACCGTGTATTGCCCCCTCTAACATCAATGACAGCTTGAACTCTTTTGTGGTAGTTGTGGATGAGGGTCTTTATTTTCTCAGATGGTAAAGCTGCCCACTCTTCTTGGCAAAAAGCCTTCAGTTCCTGTAAATTCCTGCGCTGTCTAGCATGAACTGCGCGCTTGAGATCTCCCCAGAGTGGCTCAATGATATTGAGGTCAGGAGACTGAGATGGCCACTCCAGAACCTTCACTTTGCTCTGCTGTAGCCAATGACAAGTCGACTTGGCCTTGTGTTTTGGATAGTTGTTGGAACGTCCAAGTACGTCCTATGCACAGCAATATTTGCTGATAACGTGCTGCATTCATCTTTCCTTCAACTTTGACCAAGTTTCCTGTGCCTTTGTAGCTCACACATCCCCAAAACATCAGCGACCCACCTCCATGCTTTACAGTAGGAATGGTGTTCCTTTCATCATAGGCTTTGTTGACCTCTCTCCAAATGTAACGTTTATAATTGTGACCAAAAAGTTCAATTTTGATCTCATCACTCCAAATTACCTTGTTCCAGAAGTATTGAGGCTTGTCTCTGTGCTGTTTTGCGTATTGTAGGCGAGATACTTTGTGGCATTTTTGCAGTAATGGCTTTCTTCTGGCGACTCGAACATGCAGCCTATTTTTCTTCAAGTGCCTTCTTTTTGTGCATCTTGAAACAGCCACACCGCTAGTTTTCAGAGAGTCCAGTATTTCAGCTGATGTTATTTGTGGGTTTTTCTTTGCATCCCGAACAATATTCCTGGCAGCTGTGGATGACATTTTTGTTGGTCTACCTGACCGTGGTTTTGTTTTTATAGAGCCCCTGATTTTCCATTTGTTAATCACAGTTTGAATGCTGCTGACTGGCATTATCAATTCCTTGGATATCTTTTTGTATCCCTTTCCTGTTTTATACAGTTCAACGACCTTTTCCCATAGCTCAGTTGACAATTATTTTGCTACCCCCATGACTCACAATCCAGAAACGTCAGTGGCTGGATGAAAGATGCAAGAGTCTGTCTGGATCCCAGAAACTCATTCAGCTTTTACGCACACACACAGATTACAAGCAAAGAAGTCACAGGTAAGGATGTTACCTTTAGTAGACAGTCAAATCCATTTGTGTCAACTTCTGTGCATGTTATCAGTCCAAAATCACCAGGGTATGTGAACTTTTGATCAGGGTCATTTTGATGTTATGGGTTGTTATTATGATTTAAAAAGAGAAAACACAGTAGTTTGACAATAAATGGCTTCACCCAACCACTAACCATGAGTGGAGAAAAATTTTGGTGTTATCATTCATATTCTCTGAAAAAAGGCCAAGAAAGCAAAAATTCTGCCGGGTATGTAAACTTTTGAGCAAAACTGTATCACAGCCATCAAAGGTGACACCACTGGATCTCTACTCTGTAGAGTAGAAATGGTGCCATTTCCTATAGGTGCATATTTATGTGGGACCTAACTACTTAAAAACCACAAAGACCAAGTAAGCAAACCACTAACAAATTGCTATAACTGTTATTACTATTTAGCCAGCTCCACCCACCACGGACACAATCTTTGGTGGTATAGTATGACTCCTATCGTTATTGTGATATTTGTTTTTTTATTGGACAGATCTTTAGTGCCTTATTTTGTAGAAATGAAAATTCCAGTAAAATAGAGGCACACAGGTATAAACTGTACTGAGCCCAAGTTTATTTCCAGTTTGCGATCGATGTATATTGGCTGCATTCCCAAGTTTTTGATCCATTTTTAAGAATGGAAGAAAATCTTCAACTTACCAATTGTATCATGTTACTTTCTACTTTGATAGTAGACTGCTGGTAAAATTTGGGAAAAAAATGGTTACAAATGGAAAATCTACCAGCATGTACAGACAGGCTAAACAAGGAGTGGCACTAAATCTGGCACAGACATAAAAATTTTTTTATTGTGTCCTTCTTGTAGAATGCCATGTTTTGTGAGTATCTCAGTACTAGCAGTGATAATTTTACCAGTTTACAGTTTGTAGTTTACTTCACTTATCACCAAAGCTTTCATAAAAGCATCACATTTGTGAGTAAGGAGCGCAGCGCAGTGTGCCATTTCCTTCATTCACCTTTTTCATCAGCATGGCTTCTTTGGTTATGCGGTCTCGTGTGTGGTACCAGTCTTCTTTCAGCTGATGGGTGACATAGAAATGCTTCCCCAACTGGTAGTAGAGGAAGAGCTGTGAACTTTTGATCACCGTCCCCAGCTCTTTTCCATTCCTCTGGAAAAAACAACAATCGTACTTCGATTTTATTCTTTATACACAATGAAGGAAGCCTTTGGTTTCTATATACTTTTCTATTACTGTACGATAAATATAGGAGCAGGAGAAAGAGGAGAAGTAACCCTAAAGAGGCAGAAGGCAAGAGTCAGGAGAGAGGCTGCATTGAATGTGAGCTACCTGGATGTAGGCAGGACAAAAGAAAGGCAAAGCCACCATTTCAGGTGAGGCCACAAATGGCAAACAGGCCATCATCATCCCCTTGGCGGTAACCTCACACCTGCTTGACATAAGCCAGACCTGTGTTGGGAATGAGAGGGAAACCTGTTTGGTTGCCAAGGTCCCCTTTTCCCAGATGGACCTCTTGCGAGACCCTAAACAGCATCGGGTGTGGTGGGATGGTTACTCGCTGTGCCGCCAGTCTTAAACAAAACAGAAACTGCAATGATAATACCAGTTCAGAATAATTAATACAGTTCCAAGGGAAGAAGGACTTTTGGTGACATAAGCTTATTGGGTGGTTCAAGACAACACTTCTTGTTTCAATGTGGCCCAGAAATGCCAAATGTTTGGACACCTCTGATGTAAAATCTTATCCAAAAACATGGAAAAAGTAAAGCTCTCATATTTCTTTTTGCAAATCCTTTGTAAAGTTACTCAACTTTCATTTTGAGTTTTTAATAATCTTGTCCTCCATGGAAAATTTTGAAACTTTACAAATCACTGTATTTTGGAAATTGTCTTCATTCCTGCAAAAAAATGTATATAAGCGAATTCAAATTCCCAGCTTTTCACCACTATTTTCCAGCCTTCAACTGCATTGATATCAGAATGTACTCATTTGGAGTACAGATGATGGCAGTGGCAGGGTCAGCAGCACCAATGTAGTGCTTTGAGTGTTCGTCTTAGGCCGGGGTCACACTTGCGAGAAACTCGCACGAGTCTCGCCCCTCAATACCCAGGAATTTATTTTTTATAGGAATGAAGACAAATTTCCTAATAAAGTGATTTGCGAAGTTAAATAACATTGCATGCTGGACAAAATTATTTTAAAAAAAATAGCACCCGCAAGACATGCAACCGTGGAGACTCGAACATATTTTTTGAGCATGCCATAGACACTCGGTTAGCACCCCAGCATACTCGGATAATACCTTCTGCTTTACATTTTTTTTTTTAAATGTATCACAGTTACACACCCAATGGATAATAATAAAAATCTCGTAATGTCTTACAAGACATGAAATATACAAAGACAGTGACAGTTCTTGTTATCACACAGGTCAGATCTGAATTCTTTAGGCTCAATTTACATTGTCTTAGTAGCCTCCACCAGGGGTTCGGTAGGACACCAATAAATCAATAAGGAATATCAGCTGCCATTTATTTCCCAAACATCATGGATACAGGACAGCATCATGGCTTTTGTTATAAATGAAAACCATGCTTCCCGTGTGAATAGAGCCTTGAACTATTTATTACGGTATATTACTATTAGGACTCATTCAGATGTTCACGTTTTGCGTACATGGAAAACAGACTTTTTCATCAGTGTACATGAGCTTTTTGATTCGTGTTTTCATTTTTACCATCGTTGTGATGAACATTTTTATTAAATGAAAAAAAAAATTCCAAGCTTTTCATACCGATTGAACATTAAAAACTCATCAGCACTTGAATGACAGGGGTCGCATCTGAATGCTATCCGTTATTTTTTGTATTTTCTACAGACCCATTCACTTGAGAGGAGCTATCTATATTGGAACAAAAACAAGTATCTCCCCTTTTTTGCAGACAAACGGTCCGTAAAAATAAGCCAACATGGGCATGCCCATAGACAATAATGTGAAAAACACGGGCATAAAATATGTTCATCTGAATAAAGTCTTTTTATGGTACAACATTTTATCTCCTTACATTTATTTTCAATTTTTATAGTAGTTTTGTATAAGATAGGAAAATGGAGAGAGAGGAGAGAGCGCAGATTCTAAGTGCAGCCGCTAGATTGGAATGTATATTAAACAAGTGCTATTTGCACTCACCTTTTTTGATGTCTTTAGAAGCTTGTTTACAACTCCACTGGGTGGATCAGTTGTTCATTCCTCCTGTTCACGGATTGCAGCACAATCCTAGGCACTTGTGAAAGCACTCAAGGTGTTTCAATAGGAAGCCGCCTATGTACTGTAGTTATTCTCCAGGTAGTATGCGCTCCCGGAACACAGTAGGTAGGATACGATGATATATTCCATAACCCAGTTTTATTAACAGCATACAACGCGTTTCAACTCACATATGTAATACCTGAAGAAGGCTCATAAGAGTTGAAACGCTTTGTATGCTGTGTTGATAAAACTTGGCTTTGGAATATATCATCGTATCCTACCTACTGTGTTCCAGGAGCACATACTACCTGGAGAATAACTACATATGCGGCTTCCTATAGTAGTTTTGTTGTAGTAGTAGTAATAGTAGTAGTAGTAGTAGTAGTTTTGTAGTAGTAGTTTTGTAGTAGAAGCAGTAGTAGTTTTGTAGTAGTAGTAGCTTTTTAGTAGTAGTAGTTTTGTAGTAGAAGCAGTAGTAGTTTTGTAGTAGTAGTATTTCTTTAGTAGTAGTAGTTTATTAGTAACAGTAGTACAAGTAAACTTACCAGTATAGCAGTAAACTTACCAGTGTCATCAGGGCAACATTTTTCCATCGATGTACTCTTTTTCTTAAAACAATCCCAGAGTCTAATAATGAAAAGCCTTTGCCTTGATTGTCTAAGTATATTCTCCTAACTTCTCCTAAAAAGGAACATTCATGCTGTTTAATTTCACGTCCATATTCATCTTGTGTTGGCTCTTTGAAAGATCCACAATCTATATTATATGCAGACAGCTGAGAATCCACAAGGATGTTAGTGCGTTGGTCTGATGACTCCATTGAGGTGATCATATCCCAACAGTTTGGAATTGTGTTGATAGTTGTGGAAGATACTGGTAAATCTGGATCACTGAAGAAGGTTGCAGACCTACCAGGTAGATCAGGATCGGAGGATGTGTGAAGATCAGGGGGTGAGGTTGTGCTCTGTAGAGATGAATTTCGTAAAGTGGTTGCACGTGAGTTGTGTGAATCATAATCAGAGATATTATGGAAGTTTGAATAGGCAACGCAGTGATGAGAAACATCAGAAGTAGATATGCTCTGATCACAGGTTGTGCTCGGGTTGCTGGGGTCATTAGAGTTGTCCATACATTGATATGCAGAATTTTTTGTTAATTGATTTATGCAATTGGGAAGATCAAAAGTGTACTGGAAGGAGGATCCATGAGAAGATGCCATTTCTTCAGTTCTTGAAGATGTGGTTTTAAATTCATAAATTGGATCTTTTGTGCGCGAATCAGATATGTCAGAGGTTGAGACATTTAAAGATTGGTCAGAGTTAATGTTGCACAGTAATGGAAGGTTTTCAGTGTTTATTACACAATGTTTGATTAAATCAGGAAGAGGAGTTTGGCAAGATGGATCTGATGCATTTGTATGACGGTCAGATGATTCATAAGAATTGGTTATGAAATGATGGGATGGAGTTGGAGAACATGTATGCTGGTAGGAATTAAGAAGTGAAGGTATATCATTGGATGAATTTAAAGAAATTGTTCTGCACTCATCAGATGAAACTAGAGCAATGGTTGTGCACTCATCAGATCGATCCAAAGAGGATGTCGTGTATTGATAAGTTGGATGAGCAGTGGTTGTGCGCTGAACAGGTGCATCTGAAGAAACTATTGTGTACGGATCTGATGAGTCTGGAGAAATGGTCTGCTTCGATTAGATAGAGTACTTGATCACACACTGGTTAGACAAATTAGCGATGTTCTTTGTCCCTTCGTAAGTTGAATTAGAAGAGGTCGTTGTATACTTATCAGATAGGCCTCCAGAAGTGAATCCACAGTCATGAGATGAATCTGGCATAACGGTTGGCTGATAATTGGATAGGTCTGAAGAGGTGATTGTGCACTGATGGGACAAGTCAGGTGAGTTGTTTTTGCAATGGTTGGTTAAATCAGAAAAGTAAGTTGTACATTTATTAAATGGATTTGCAGAATTGCCAGTGTGTTGGAGTGTTGAATCTGGACTCGTAGTACTACACTGATCTACTGTTTCTAGATATTTGATTTTGACCTGGTCAAGTAATTGTGTTATGTTATGTTTGCAGTGGTCAGATGGATCTGAACTGGTCATTGTGCACAAGTTAGAGGAATCAGATGAGTAGAGCTGATGAAATGACTCATTTTTTCTCTTATAGGTTGAATTAAGAATGGACTGTGTACACTGGTTACATGGATCTGGAGCAATATTGTTGCAGTTTTTAGATGAATCTGAAAAGGAGCTTGTAAAAAATTCCGGAAAATCAGGTGAGCTGCTTTCATGACGGCTGGTAAAATCAGATGGATTTAAAGATGTACTGCAATTGAATGCTAAATCAGGACTAATGATTGAACATTGATCAGATGTTTGTATAGAATGCAATTTGCCTTGGTTAGATGAAAGTGATGTGCTATTTCCATGGTGATAAAATGAATCTGAAGATATTTTTGTGCAGAAGGCAGAGGAATCAGACGATTTGTTTGTGTCCTTGTAGGTTGAATTTTGAGTGCTGGTTGTGAACTGGTCAGATAGTTCAAGACAAGTGATTCTGCTCTCAAAAGATGAATCTTGAACTGTAGTTTTGATTTGACTGGATGGATCTAAAGTGCTTACCATGGATTGGTTCAAATCTGAAATGGTGACTGTACACTGATTAGGTGAATCATCTAAGGTGATTTCGGACAAATTAAATGAACTGCTTTTCGATTGGTACAATGCATGAGGACGGGTGCTTTGGCATTTATTATGAAGATCTAGAGAAATGTTATTGCATTGGTCAAGTGATTGTACAGAGATGGGTCTGCATTGGTGGGAAATGTCAGGTAAATTCTTCAGGCTCTGGTTGGAAGCATCAGGAAATGTAGATGTAAACTCATCAAATTCAGATGGAGAGAAAATTTTGATTGGACTGGATAAAGAAGATTCAGACAAAGCCCATGTGTTCTTGTTGGCCCGGTTAGAAGCATTTATGGATAGAACAGATCTGTTGGATATTGGTGAACTATTAATTTGTAGACTTTCATTACTTTTCATTTTAGAACTTGTGACACTGTCATTGTGGTTTCTGTTTGACTTAGCTTGCAGCACAATCTCAGAGGAGTCTTCCTTTTTAGGAAATTCTTTCTGAATTGCTGTCCCAGAGTTTTTAGCATGTGAATGAACTGGTTTATTTGTTATTTCTATGATATTATTTTCATCCCTTCTGCATTGCTTGTTAACACTTAGATTATTTGAGGAAATCTGGCCTTCGTGGTCGATGACAAAGTAATCCTCCTGGTGTTCTTCTGGGAGTTCATGTTTAGCATGATGCTCATCAGCCAACGCCTGTTGTCCAGTATCATTGAAATCTTTTATCATACTCTTAATAGAACTTTTCCTTGCTATTCCATCATTAACAGTAGCAGAGCCAGTAGATATTAAGTCACCTTCTGAAGAAACACTATTAATCTCATAGCGTTGACCACTACTTAGTTCTTCAGGTGTCGTTGACTGTTCAGAATCCTCCTTTTCAGAACAAATGGTTAAAAGATGTCTGTTTTTTCAGAGTTCATGCTGATCTGTAATATCATTTCTTAAAATGTCAATGGCTATAGCATTGCAATCATTATTTTGTATGCTACCAATAACAACATTGTTTGAGCAAATTTGAGGGTGATACTCTGTATTTTCGAAAGCCAATGGCTTCTCTTCTTGTGAAGTTAATGTTGGTATATTCGGTTGAGGAGATGGATGGCTATCTCGATCAGAAGATAATGTCTTCAAATAACCTTGAGATGGATTGTTTATATTCTCCATACTTCTACCTCCTAGAGATAGGCTGTCTCCATCAGAAGATAATGTCCTGAAATAACCTTGAGATGGATTGTTCATATTCTCACAACTTATGCCTTCTAGACATAGACAGTCTCCATCAGAAGATAAAGTCTTGAAATAACCTTGAGGTTTGTCCATATTCTCACTATTTTCATCTTGTAGAGATAAGAATGTAACTTTACTGGAGTTGATCCCTAAAGGGCACATACCCGTGATGCCCAAAATGCTATCATATATTTCTTTAGAGTTTGCATTGTCATTAAAGGAGTGACTTGCATTACTTTCTATGTCTAATTTCTGGTTGTTCATGTCGCTAATTGTTTTGCGGTAAACTTCATCTTTCAGTGTTTTAGCATTTGCAGTTTCACCTTCACATTGATTTTCTTCTTTAGAACCATGGTCAGACATCTTTTGCGTTTGATCTGCATAGCAAACATCATGTTTTACAGTAATATGATCATCATTTGTCTTATTATCTTGAAGGTCATTCAATCTTATGTCATCTGTCACATTGCTTTCATGATCTGTTGGAACATCAATAAACGTTTGAGAAGTGACTACATCCTGCCTGCTAGGACCATTTAACTGTCCTTCATGTTCTATATTTTTGAGTATGAATGTTTCTTCATCATTCTCTCTATGACAAGTTTGTAGATTATCATCTTCCTTGGCGGATCCTATCTCTTTGACGTTTCCAGGATCTAATTTTATTCTAGACAGTTTTCTGTGTTTTTCAGTGGGGTTTGGTACATTCCATACTTGGTTCTTGAGCAGTATATCATCCGTGATTTCCATTTTTAATCTGAGCTCTCGTTTAAAATCCAAAGCAAATGGACTTTGTTTTACTTCATAAAGATTGGAATCAGTGTAAAGATCTTCATGATCATCTGTTTTTCTCTCAAGATTGGCAATCTGTTCAATGTCTTCTGAGCAGTATTGTGTTTCCAGATGTATTCCATTTGTTCCATCACTGTAGAGATCCGAGCGGACATTGTCTTGAGACTCTGTTCTACCCATGTCCAAAACACCTTCAGATAAGTCAAAACCTGGTTGGGCAAATTTTTTTGTTGATTCTGTTCTTAGCTCTTTTCCTTGACAATATGTTGATGGGCTTGGCTGGTCTTTAATTAAATCAACATTGACTTCTGGATTAAAAATAGCACTTGTGAGCTGTGTTGGGCAAGTCTCACTGACAGCAGTTTTTATGCCATGGTGATGACTATGAATCCCTCCGGATGGTAAGAGTTCAGCAGTATTGTCAATATTAGACTCCATAGTAAAGTGTTGTAGTAAAGTCTCCACTGAACTCTCTGTGGTAATGATTGATTCATGGTCCTCCACTTCCTGATGAAGACTTTGGCTAAATTCATGATGGTAGATGGCTTCATTGGTTGTGGTGAAACTATAAATGAAAAAAGTTTTCCATAAATATATTGAAAGCTTTCTACCTAAATCAGGGCTATATTTGGCATTGATGCTGCCATAGGCACATACATTAATTGGTCACGTTCCCTACTCATAAGTCAAACTATGAGTATGTGCACATTACATCTATTAAAGGCAGATCTGCTATGTAACCCGCATAAAAAAAGGCTAATTAAACGCTAAAAAGAATGAACATCTGCACTTGCTTCAGATCTGCTCATTCTTTTCAGCTTCTTTGAACAGCTTCAGGTTTTCAAAGCCACCAAGAGGATAAAATAGGTAACCTAACCATTTTTCGTACTACTGCTAAGAAGCCACTCACAAGTGCTTAATAAAATTTCAATTAAAAAAGACAGTGGCCAAAAGATGTTGGAAAAGAAGCAAAAAACAACCGCTTTAGGACAAAAAACATCAATGTGTTCTATTGTGTCTTTAGCCCGAAAAACTCACAGAAGTCGCAGATATCTAAAACAGATCATGTGCACATACCCATAAGGTTTTCATACTCTTTAGATAGCAGTTAAGGCACTCACACACATTAAACCACAGAAAGGGAGGAAGTGTATAAACTACCACCAGAGAGTATAATCCTTTAAAAAAATTCAATTTTATTAAATAAACCGCTAAAAAATGAAAAACTGCAGGACACCAACATACAGGGACATATGTTACCAATACAGTGCACAATACGAAAAAAAATCCAAAGATCAGATAAGTTATGAGTTAATGTGCAACCAAAGGCATATAATAAATTTAATAGCAAAATTTGAAATTTCTAATTTCACTAGAAATTAGAGCTATGCAAGTGCAAGTGTATCCTAGTGTTGAGCGATACTGCCCGAT